>ML285179.1:0-91400 GCA_005239495.1 Nicotiana undulata
AAAAAACTTTTTGGAGAAAGGGCATGGGGTGGAGTCGGGTGGGTGGGTGGGGGTGGTGAAGGTAAGGAATGTGGGGAAGGTTGAGAAGGAGTTTTGGAAAATGTTTTTCCTTTCTCTTGATAGGAATTGATGAGTAAAATATTTTCCAAAAAATTTAAGTCAACCAAATATGGGAAAATTGGAAAATATTTTCCGAAAAATATTTTCCTTCATATCAAACACACATGTTGTCAATTAATTTTTTGTCCTCGTTCTCCGGAGCCTAATTGAGCCAAGTTCAGTTTTCGACACCTTAGCCTCCAATTAGATTCTTTTAATTTCTTTTAAAGCTTGTTTGGATAGTCGTTGCCCATTGTATTGTATCGTACTGTTACTTAAAAACGATGTTTGTTTTGGTTATTACTTAAATTTTATTGTATCGTATTGTTAAATATGTCGTTACGTAACGACTAAATGTGTCACTTTATGTAACGACCGATTTGGTGTGGTTGCGTCGTTATCTTGTCTTTTTGTCTCATCTCACCCTTCACTATTACTAAATAATTTTATTTATCATTTACTCTACCTTTTTATATATAAAATTTATTTCGTATCATAATTTTTCTTTATAATATTGCAAAATTTATTCTTCATATTGATGGTGGATGATATCATGAAACAACGGCAAATGATACAATCTATCCAAACATTGTATTCATCAAACGATACAGTACAATACGATACGATACATTATGAAACGATGTGAAACAACCATCCAAACAAGTTGTTAGTGTATTAAAATTGAACACGTATTTGAATATAAAGATATTATATTAAGATTATTTTATCTTTAATTAAAAAGTAAATCAATTACTAATTAATTTTAAACTATAGTACAAAAATATTTTAAAAAATTATATAGTGGTTAGTGGTGATGATAGCTAATGTTGGTGTTGTGATGCCAACTAGGGGTGGTACTTGGTGGTGGTGTTAGCTAATGGTGGTGGTTGTGGGAGCATCTAGTGGTAATGGTGGGTAACCGTAGTGGTCGATGGTGGTGGTAGTTGTGGTGCCAACTAGTTTACCATTTTGTTATGTGATTCGAGACTTGGTAGGTCCTTTATGATATTTTAACCTATGGGGTATGAGTGATTTGGAAGCGGAAGGATCGGGGAGGATTTAGAACATTATCTTACTATTTGGAAGGTTAAAGATTAACGAACTTGCCCCTCGATCCTAGAAATAACGATTTGGTTTATGTTTTGAAGATTACAAGTTTTTTATGACGTATTTACTTAAATATATGTTTGAATTAGGACCTGAGGGGCTCGGAAGCATTTCGTCATTATTACATGAAAATTATACTTTTAAAGTACTTTAAATCAACTTGACATGTCGTTTTGAGTTGTAGCACTTCGCTTCGTATTTTGAGTCTTTGGATAAGTCCATATAGGTTATTTAGACTAGTGGAATGGTTTGAAGGGGTTCCCGAGGGCTCGGGTGAGTTTTGAGGTATCGGTGGAGACTTTAAGAGAAACTGGAGAAATTTGTTATGTAGTAGACCTGTCGCATCGCGCCTGACAACGCATGGGGCTCGCAACAGTGTAGTTGTTCAGCAATTTAGCCTTCCTCTATAAATAACCTCATTTCGTACCCAAAGTTCATTTCACCATTTTGGAGTTAGGGCTCAAATTGAGGCAATCTTTGAATGGTTTTTCATTTATGATGTTGTGGCAACTCATTCTAATCGAATACATGATGATATCATGAATCTATTATCAATTTTATCTAAAAACATAGATTAAAGGTTAAATCAAGTGAAATTTTGGATAAAACCTACCTAAATTATGATTTGAATTCCTAAATGATCTTATTAAATATCTAATAGTAGATTTGGACTCGCGAGGTTATGGATCACTATAATATAACCTTTCTTTTGGTGTTTGGTCATGTTGGCCCGAGGTTTCTTTTAGTGGCTTTGGCCTAAGCTTATTTTTGCTTAGGAATTGAGTCTTCTGAATTTGTATGGCATTGTGGAGAACTCTTTGGTCTAGATAGGGCTCGTTTGATAGATTTGGAGCGGGAGGAGGTGATTTTTATAGATTAGATCTAGTCGGGGACCGATGTAAGTTGAGACTTGACCTCAATGAGAGAATTGTTCTTAATTATCGTGTTGTTATGTGCTACGTATTTGAGAGTATCGGTCATGCGAGGTGACGAGCCTATATGCAGATTCTATGTGATTCTATGTACGGGTAGGATAATAAGCTTTGCATGTTTACCTGTTTAACTTGCTTTACTTGTGTCATGATTATTCGTGCCTCTTTACATTCTAGTATCATACTAGAGGCATCTCTCATGTTCTAATTAACAAGATAGAATATTATATGTCAAGAAACATTGTTGTATGACTACTGCAGCAATTTATTTATGTTAGTATGATGTTTACAAACATCCTTCACATACTAGTATAATATTAAAGATATCAATTATCTATTTTACATTGTTAAATTATTTGGTCATATACTATTTATATGCTCCTTATTAGCATAAATTGTTCTCATTACTTGTTTGAGATGATTTGAGCTATTGATCTATTTGGGAGTGCGAAACCACATTTTTGTTGAGGTATGAGTTAGAGCATGTACATTATGTTCCTGTAGGACGTAAAAGATTTATGTTCCAATTTGCCTGTGAATAAGTATTTATCACTCTAGAGTAACTAAACATCAAAAACTCGATGGTAATGTGCACACAGGTACAGAACCGGCGTGTTTCTGGTTTGATTTATGATACCGATTGATTTGAATTTGAAGGTGGGAACTTTAACAGGTTTAAGTGATCATTTATGTCAGTTCATGCGGTCTTACATGCTATATCCATGCTATTATTATATATTTATTGACATATTATACACATGCATAAGACTTCTTAGCAGACATTTTAAATAAATATTGAGTTGTGTATACATTGTACATGCTCTTTTGGATACATCAATACATGCATTGAACTTGTTTAGTTAAGATAAGTTATATCATATCATATACCCTATCTATGCATATTGTCATATGCTTTGATTCTGATTAGCCTATTATGTTATTGTTCTCTATTGTTGCTATTTATATAACTACATACGTTGGTAACATGAGTATCTTTTGACTAAATCCTCACGGCTATTTCATTGGGGGAAGGTCGAGGATACATACTGAGTACTATACTGATGTACTCATACTATGCTTTTGTACTCTTTGCGTAGATATTGGAGTTGAGTGACCGGGGAGTCCGAGAGCGAGCATCGAAGATAGAAAAATGATCTAGTGGTGAGCTGAAAGTTATTTGTGGTAGTCTAGAGTCAATATTTCAGTTTATGTATATTCAAATTGATGATACATTTCTCTTCATATCATCATTATATTCCTGATTTTAATTGCTCATGACTTGTGACACCAAATCTTGTAATAATGCATATTGAATTTTACATTTACTTTGTCATTAAAAGATTATCTTTGGCTTGAGATATAATTGTGTTTCTTAGTTCGTTTAACATATTGGGATATGTGTCATCATGACTTGGTGAAATTTAGATCGTGACAGATAATTGTGGTGAATGATTGTAATAGCTATTGGTAGTGGTGATGACTAATAGTAGTGGTTGAAAATATTGACTGATGGTAGTGATTGTCATTAGTGATTGGTGGTTATTTTTGGTAATGATGATTGGCGGTAATATTTGTAAATAGCTACTGGTGGTGATGACTGGCTTTGGTGATTGACTACTGATGGTAGGATAAGAACTCACATTTTTAGCTACATTTCGCACTCTAATTACTACATTTGAATCGTGTTTAAGTCTAATTGCTAGTACTTTGTAATTATTATGCGTATTATATTGTGTATGATTTGATTCCAAGTTGAGACATATTAGAGCTTTGAAGTATGAGTAGAAGCCCAAGAAATTAAACCGGATTTGCGTTCGAAGTTCGAGGACCAAGTTTAGATATCAAAAAATGAAGAAAAAAAAATCGAGTAGCGCAAATAATTTCACTATCGCGCCGCATGGGGCGGAGCGGCAGTGGAAATGTGGGATGTTCTTGACAAAATACAAGGTCTTTGAAAAAGTTCACTAATGCGGCGCATGGTGCGCAATGCTTGTGCAATATTTCGCCAATTGTTTTCAATTTGGCTCATAAAGGGTTGATTGATTTGGCCCCGTTTCTACTTGGTATAAATACACTAAAACACATTTTTGAAGAAAAATTTGACCTACTGAAGAATTGGAGAGCGATTAAGGCAAGGAGATACATGATTTCATCAAGAATTCGACAAACTGGTGCAATATGGGAGTTTATATCGAATCATTAATGTTTATATTGTCTATGTCATTTAAACCATTGTGAGATAACTTTTTCCATATATATAGAGTAATTTATGTTACGGTTTAACGAATATGGTGTATTGAGTATCCTTCGTGGATCTACCTCTAGTTTAATTGCATGAATGCGTTTGTGGAGCTTTGAATTGATTGCAAAAAATTTTACCAGTTTATTTGATTGAAAGAGGAATATTTTGGTGATTATCTTTACATTATTATGTTTGGTTTAATTAAGTGATTCTTCCAAGTAATCGAGAGAAATTTTTGAATTGTTGATTAAACCAAGTTAGAAGAATATTCAAGAGACGTTTTACTAAAGGCCAGTCCATTAACGCGTTCTTTCATAGCTTCACATTGCTTTATATTAGTTTACCTCGTAGTGATCAAATTTAATTGAGAGAGGGATCGCGACTTCATGATTAGACTAATTATCGAATGAATTGTGAGAATCATTAGAAAATTAGAAGTGAATTCAAATAGAGTTAGATCCCGAATAATTATCTTACACCTATCTAGTCAATGACCCTTATTTCACGTATTAATAACAACCCATTATAGCTCAATTCTCTAGCCTTCTGTAATTGATCTTAGTAGTTTACAATTTTAGTTTGTTACTTGTGGAGATCGACCACCTTAATGAAAGTGTTAATCATCATGAATACGGATAAGCCGTGAATTAATATAGTATTATTTAAACCAATTCATGCGGAGGCGATATTTTACTATACTATCTTTGGCGATAGAGAATCCAATTTATACACAATGGTTTGTGCTCGTCAAATTTTGACGTTGTTGCCGGGGATTGGCGATCAATAGTATTGTTTACCTTAAAAATGATAAATACAATTATATTTGATTTTGTGGTTCTAAAATATGTGATCTATTTTTAATACTAGTTATTAAGCAATATATTCTAAGTGTGAGTTAGGAAAATGAGATAAGAGCAAGGGACAGTGGTGATATGCAAACCAAGCAGTTGTGAGACGGGGTCTCGAGCTGGCAGAATTTGGGCCTCGAGGTCGAGCTAGTATGCCTAACATGGGCGATCGATGAAGAAATAACAGTATGGAAGGCCTCGAGGATAGCCCTTTATGATCAATAATGAGCAATAAATGAAGAACAATTAATGAACACAATAAATAGAAACAATAAATCAATGGAGCGATTGTAGAGTATGTTTAAGTTAGAGAGAAGAGAATGTTCTTGTTCTTGTATTGAATATCATATGTGTGCCAAAAAATAACAAGGGTCCCCTTTATATAGGAGGGGGAATCCCAACATAGTACATGTGTAATTATTACAAAGAAATGCAGTTGGTACAGCTATTTAATGGCTTGGTACGGACTTGTACTATTCTTGCAGACTTGGTCAGCTCTAACCATGTGCCTTGGGAATTTCCCGTCTTTCCATGATGGTCATCGATTTATGCTGCCCCGAGATCGAGCATAGAGGACCTTCGATATGCTCCCTCGGCGTCAAGTTTCGACTCTGTTTCGAGCTTCCCGAGGTCGGGCAAAAAATGTCAAGGTGGTCATAAAATGCCATGCAAGAAGAGATGAATCAATTTGAATTCCCTTTCTTGCATCATATCTCCTGCTATCTCAGTTCGAAGCTTTCGCCTGAGGTTTTCATTTTCTTTTCCTTGTTTCGAATGAGTAATGGTTGCCATGCCCAAATCTGCTCACCATGAAGAGGGAAGTTCCACCTCTGCTTCCTGCCCGGCCGGTGGTACACCGCTGGTGTTCTCCAAGCTAACCTCGAGTTATTTTGTCTCGAGGAAGGATTTTACGTTGGAGAGACCTCTCGATGTTCCGGGCCATCGAGAGCATGCATCGAGGTTTATTTCATCAATAGAAGAGAGACACATCAAGGCTGTGAGAAGAGACTGTGGATGGGGAGAAGAGGTGATGTTGCAGGTACTCTCTCGGGAAGAGGGTATCATGGCCCATGTAGAGGGGTTCTTGAATGTATATACGTACCCCTTTTGCGCTAGGCCCTCTCGACTGAGGTCGTGCTCGAATTTTGTCGAAAATATCGAGTTACCTTGGCTCAGGTCCATCCGTCATTCTGGAGGATAGTGCTGATGATAAGATATTTTGCTGAGAAGGCCGAGCTCGAGTTCACCATCAGCCACCTCATCAGACTGTATCGGCCTTTACACTACCGAGGTCTGATCACTCTACGACGTCGATCCACAGGCCCTTTATTGCTAGTGATGATGATGATAGGGGCCCAGGGTGGATGAGTGGGTTTGTTTGAGTGAGGACTGTCGATATTATTACTGCGGAGTTCTTGTCGTTTCCCGAGGAGTGGAATTTTACACGTAAGTGATACGTTGTACTTTATCATATTTTGTTCTTAGTGGAGTTAGACTCCATAAGAATGTTTTCTTCCTTTCTCCGCAGCGATCTCGTGGTTGCCATATGAGGTCCCCGATCTGGCGGATTGGATTCGAAAAATGGCAGCTTGTTCAACATACGATGAATGCAAGTGGCGAGACCTATCAAAGGGTAGGTGGGAAGCAAACCACCATGGTAAGTGCTGTATGATCCCTTTCTTAAGGAATATTTCTCTTTGCGTTCATTAATTTCTTTGCTGCAGGCATTGGAGAGTTTTCTGAGATAAGACCGTGCACTCTTGGAGAGGAGGAAGGATCGTTGGCTTTGGGGTCGAGGAATGATAACAAACGGAAGGGATCCTCGAGGGATGAGGATATTCGTAGTGAGGCGAGGCCTGCCCGGAGGCATAAAGAAGACACAACCACTGGGGAAGATCTTATGTTCATCGACCGGTATACGAGCGGTGATGTAACCGAAAGGGATAGCACCACGTCGGCGGCCAGGACCGAGAAGTCTTCCAAGGCAGCTGAACATGCTAAACCCGAGGTCTCTAACCTCAGAGGGGATGTTCCTCGAGGAGGAAGGAGTGAAGGTCCTTTGCCACCATCTTCTTCTCCCTTCGAAGGTACTTCGAGGGATGTTCGGGGCTAGGGGCCGCCTAGATCAAATAGAGTTCCGAGTGATCTTGTCCCAATTCAGAGTGGTTCAATTGGGGCCGATGGAACCATACCGGTAGATGCGCACTCGACCTTTGAGGAGGCTCAGCGGCTCTGTTCTGAGGTAAGCTTCGATGAACTTTGTGGCTTTCTCAGCTTCTTGTTTTCATCTTTTAAATTGAAGTTCCTTTTTCGTAGGCCTTCGACAAGTTCAAGTCCGAGTTGCTTCGTTGTGAGGTCAGGTTGCGGAAAGCCTTGGACGGGGAGAAATCTCTCAGGCTTCTTTATGATAAGAAGACAAGAGGGTTGATACACCTTTGATATGAGATGAATCAAAGCCGAGATTACGAAGGCAATCTCGAGAAATAGGTAATCTTTATTTTGAGGGAATGCATGCTTCTTCCCCCATCTTCGGAGAATAATGTTTCGATATCTCAGTTGCAGAGAAAGACGTAGGTGCTGGAACGCCTTTGGGGCAAAGTCGGCCAGGCTAACTTTGAATATAATAAATTGAAGGCACGGATGGATGCTCATGTTGAGGCCAAAAGGAAAGCCTTGGATAAAGCCTCTGCCCTCGAGATACAACTTCACAATGCCTGAGAAAATAGCTCGGTTCATACGAGCAGTGTTACTAAGCTTGAAACTGATCTTTTAAAGATGTAGGCCGAGGTCGTGGACGCTCGGGCTGAAGCTGAAGAGGCTCGGTCGAAGGCCGATAAGAAGGTGTCCATCTATCTAAAAGATGTTTCCTAAGCTCGCACGAAGCTGAGAGGGGCTTCCGATCGAGAGAATAGGAGCAATGAATATGCCCGATGCAAATCCCAGAGGGAAACCCTCGAGGAGATCCATGCTAGGGGCTTCGATCTCTCAGAGGAGATATAGCAGGCCAAGGAGGATGAATTCGATGCCAAGTTCCTTGTGTCCGATGCTAAAGACGGTGAGGAACAAGCCAGTGAGGGAGCTGGTCCCAAAGGAGCCGATAATGGCACAGTCCACGAGGGGAGAAGAAATTGAGTCCCCGAGTGTAGATTAGGTCTCTTTCCGATTCTTTGTATATGGCTCTCTGTGAGAGCATTGTAATTGTTACTTTGTATCATTATATATAAAAAGACCTTTTGGTTTTCCCTTTATATAAGTTTCCACTTGCTTGTGTCTTTGTTTCTGCTTTACATTTTGATGCTCGTCAATAATTGGTCTGATGAGTAGGACTTTGAAATGAAACCCTTGGGGTTTTGTGCTCGATGAGCAATAGGCAATAGTTGTTAGTTAACCTCTTAGGGCTCAGTCTTCGAGTCAGGTTTCGACTCGAGTTCATCGACCCTTAGGTTTTTTAAATCGGCCCTGAGGCTCTTTAGGCTGACCCTTAGGCTCTTACGCAATGGCCCTGAGGCTCTTTGTATATTGGCCTTGAGGCTCTTTAGGCTGGCGCTTAGGCTCTTACACATTGGCCCTTAAGCTTGTTTTAGATCGACCCTACTTAAGGCTCTTTAGGCTGGCCCTTATGCTATTACGCATTGGGTCGGTACGACCTCTAATATGGCTATAGTCTTCCCTCGTTAAAGACTTTTGAAGTTTTTGAGTTCGTCCGACTCTTCTATGGATCGATAAGAACCTCAATTATGAGCCGATATATGGCGACAGATGAGCACCTCGAGAGGTTCGCTCAAAGGCTGATTGTTTCGAAGCGTTTCCATTGTTTGGAGCTGATATGATCTAAGCTCTTTTGCTTATTTTTAGGGTAGCCTGATTAACCGGTTCTTTTTGAAGTATTTTCGAAGTAATTGAAGGCTTGCGATTTTATGTCGACTGTCGGATGTCTCTAAGTCGCGTTAGTTTGGCCGGAGCCTTATGACTGTAGTCTTTATGTTTGGCCGTAGCCTTTTAGTCCCCGAGTGAGGTGGACTTGGCGTCTATATCGAGGGTATGCCTTTTAGGGGTCTTACAAGTTCGAATATATAGACTTGGCTTTAATATCGGGATTATGCCTTTTTAAGTTCTTACAAATTTGGGCATGACTCGTTGAGGTCTTACAGATTTGGTATTGCCTTATTGAGGGCTTTATGTATCTGGTTTTGCCTCATGGAGGGATTACGTTTTTTATGTTGCCTTGTGGAGGGCTTATATTTTTCGAGCATGCCTCATGGAGGTCTTACAAATTTGGGCATGCCTCGTCGAGGTCTTACAGATTTGGTATTGCTTCATTGAGGGCTTTATGCATCTGGTGTTGCCTCATGGGGGGCTTACGTTTTTTATGTTGCCTCGTGGAGGGTTAATATTTTTCGAGCATGCCTCATGGAGGTCTTACAAATTTGGGCATGCCTCGCCGAGGTCTTACAAATTTGGGCATGCCTCGCCGAGGTCTTACAGATTTGGTATACCTCGTTGAGCTCGAGTTTAGATGGCCCGGTGAGCTAACTGTTGATGACAGTCCCTGAGTGTTCAGGAGTTTTTGGTCCCCGTGTCGTTTCTTGTGAAAATAACTAACTTCTTTGAAGCACAAAGTGTTTTGATGATAAAAGATACTCCGATTACTTGGTACAAGCATACATGTTTTCGCCGTCGAGGGTTCGATTATTCTATGCGGACACGGTTTATTCAACCGTTTGGTCCGATACATCATTCTCTTGTCGAGACCCTCTTCATCATATTTCAATTTCTTCGAGGAGGTGACCTCCCGGGGGGATGCCTCCCATTATTTGAGGTTGATCGAAGAGAAGCCTTGAATACTTGATGAGTTCTCCTTAGGTAGCATATATGTGTTGCATCATTAAAAACCTCGCCGGTGAAACCCATTGGGATAAAATCCGATCCAAGGGGAAAAGAGTGCAACACATGCTTTAAAACCTAAGGTCTTCGAGCTGGAGGGTGCTTAGATTCCTCTCAATCGAACACCTGCACATAAGTTAGTGTAAAACATAAATAAAAAGGGAGAGGGTTGTACCCTAACTGTGGTAGCGTTCGAGCCTCGATATGCTTCAATTGCTCGTTCCGAGGACGCGGCACGGTACTTTATTCGTTCATTCGGGTGCAACCGAGAATGTAGTTTGTGATTTCTACTTGGCTGTTTGCTTTTCCTTTGGCTCATTCGATGTAGAAGGCGTCGATGCCGATGCTCGTGCACCGCGAACATCTCTCTTGTTGCATACTGCTCCCCGTACACTATTTTTATTCCGTCTTTCATTGAAAACTTCATCATTTGATGAAGGGTTGACTACACTGCTCTCATGCAGTGTATCCACACCCTTCCGAGTAAGGCGTTGTACCTCATGTCACCTTCGATGACATGAAACTTGGTATCTTGGATTGTGCCGGCCACGTTGATCGGGAGAATGATCTCCCCTTTTGTTGTTTCGCTCGCCATGTTGAATCTATTAAGGACTCGAGAGGCATGCACGATCTGGTCGAGCAGCCCGAGCTGTTCTAATACCCTCAACCTGATTATGTTGGCTGAGCTACCTGGATCCACGAGCACACGTTTAATTTGAAATTTATTCAAAAGAAAAGAAATTACCAATGCATCATTTTTAGGCTGAGACAGGGTCTCGATGTCCTCTTAGCTGAATGTGAGTGCGTCCTCGATTATGTAACTCTGAGTTTGCTTTTCCCTGGTGATGGATATTTTTGTTCGTTTAACAATGGGTTCATGTGGGACGTCGATTCCTCAAACGATCATGTGAATGACGTGCTGTGGTTCTTCTTGTTCGTTCTTCCTGTTCGCTTCTCTTTCCCGAAATTGATTTTTGGCCCGATCGCTGAGGAACTCTCGGAGGTGCCGTTTACTGATCAATCGAGCTACTTCTTCTCGGAGTTGTCTGCAGTCCTCGGTCTTATGACTGTGAGTGTCATGAAATTAGCACACCAGGTTAGGGTTCCTTTGCGAAGGATCCGATAGTATGGGTTTTGGCCACCAGGTATATTTGATTTTACCTACGGCCGATACGATGTCTTGAACATCAATGTTGAAGTTGTATTCAGATAACTGAGGTGCCTCCACCGCCTTGTGTGTCTGTCGAACCCGAATTTGTTCACGAGTCCCCGAGAATTCTGACCTCGATCCACCCTTCGATCATTTTGGGGTATATTGCGCCTGAGGGTGTTTCTTCGATCTTTGATGTACGGTTGATACCTTTCCTTGCTTTGTCTCGGTTCTCTCTTTGGAAACCTTGATTCCTTCTCTAAGAGACTGCTAGGATACACTGAGCCCGAGGGGGCTCCCAATTGGTCGTCCTCGACCCTGATCTTTGACTGATACCGGTTGTGGACATCAGCCCAAGTTACGACGGGATACTCAACCAAATTCTGCTTTAGTTGCTTTGAAGCTATGGAGCTTCATTCATTCAAGCCTCAAGTGAAGGCCTGCACTGCCCAGTCGTCGGAGGCTGATGGTAACTCCATTAGTTCCATTTGAAAGCGAGATACAAATTTCCTTAGCATTTCGTTTTCTCGCTGTTTGATTTTGAAGACGTCTGACTTCCTTGTAGCGACATTGATGGCACCAGCATGTGCCTTTATGAAAGAGTCTGCAAGCATGTCAAATGAATCTATTGAATTCGGGGGGAGGTTGTGATACCACATCATGGCTCCCTTTGATAGTGTTTCTCCGAATTTTTTCAACAAGAAGGACTCAATCTTGTTGTCCTTCTGGTCATTTCCTTTTACAACACAAGTGTAAGCAGTGATGTGCTCGTTAGGGTCCGAGGTCTCGTTATACTTCGGGAGATCGGGCATTCTGAACTTATTTGGGATGGGCTTCGGAGCCGCACTTGATGGGAACATTTTTTGCACGAAATTCTTTGAATCTACACCCTTTAGGATCGGGGGTGCGCCAGGGATCTGATCGACCCTTGAGTTATAGGTCTCCACCTTTTTGTCGTTGGCTTCTATCTTCTTTTCACCTGATTCAATCCACTTTGTGAGATCTCGAGCATCGTTATAATAGTGGTGACATGTTATTGCTCGATCTCTCTGGAACCTGTTCAACTCGAGGAGCCATTTCCGGTGTTGCTGTGCTCGGAGTTTTTGTTGACTTCGCAGCTGGGCAATAGCCATTTGCTGCGCTTGCAGCATTTCGAAGATGACATGGAGGCTAACCTCTCTTTCCTCCCGAGCTGGAGTTTTCTGCGCTTCACATTGTTTTTCCCGGCGTATACTCTCGTCATTATGAGAGCTTATATCGACATGTTGGGCATTGCGTGAGCCCATATCCACGGGGATTGGCGCTGGTGCGCCCTCAAGGTTTTGTAGTGGTACACCGGCGCCTGAAACAGCTATACCGTTCTCTCTATGATCCTCAGGACCGTTGTTTTCATGTGCATTCACCGAGTTAGACATTTTTGACCTGAAATCAAAGGTTCTTGGACAAGAAAAAGTGTAAAGAATAACTTGTGTTTTTCAATAAACCAGCACTAAAACAATCACTATTATTTTTAGCCCCACGTTGGGCGCCAAACTGTTTACCTTGAAAATAGTAATTACAATTATATTTGATTTTGTGGTTCTAAAAATATGTGATCTATTTTAATACTAGTTGTTAGTCAATAGATACCAAGTGTGAGTTAGGAAAATGAGATAAGAGCAAGGGACATTGGTGATATGCAAACCAAGCAGGTGTGAGACGGGGTCTCGAGCTGGCGGAAGCTAGGCCTCGAGGTCAAGCTAGTATGCCTAACATGGGGCGATCGATGAAGAAATAACAGTATGGAGGGCCTCGAGGATAACCCTTTATGATCAATAATGAGCAATAAATGAAGAATAATTAATGAACACAATAAATAGAAACAATAAATCAGTGGAGCAATTGTAGAGTATGTTTAAGTTTGAGAGCAGAGAATGTTTTTGTTCTTGTATTGAATATCATATGTGTGCCAAAAAATGACAAGGGTCCCCTTTATATAGGAGTGGGAATCCCAACATAGTACATGTGTAATTATTACAAAGAAATGCAGCCGGTACATCTATTTAATGGCTTGGTACGGACTTGTACTATTCTTGCAGACTTGGTCAGCTCTAACCACGTGGCCTGGGGAATTTCCCCCATTTCCATGATGGTCATCGATTTTTGGTGCTCCGAGATCGATCATAGAGGACCTTCGATATGCTCCCTCAGTGTCAAGTTTCGACTCTGCTTCAAGCTTCCCGCGGTCGGGCGTTGTGGTCATAAAATCGGACTCTCCGATTTTAGCCGTATACAAGTATACAAAACAATTTTTGGTGCTAATTTAGGAAGCGATTCCATACAATCTAGAGTTGGAAAAGCTCCCACTGTAGTTGAGAAAAGAGAAAGGATTCTGTAGACATATAAAATTTATAGGGTCTAATCCATACAAAACTTAGATTAAATTCAATTGTGTTAAATAATTAATCAGGTGCAGGTAGTCCGCATCTTCAGACATGTCTATTTCAGCGAGCTTCTCTCCGAAGATAGACGTTCGGAAATGTTCTCGAGATTCTCAATCGCTTTTTTTAGCGAGTACTTCTAGTTGCTTCACCTGCTTCTTATTATAGCGACTATGTTATCCAATGGAATTTCAAAATGAAGATAATTTTATTTTGTTCAAAATGTGTTGTCTGCTTTACAAGTTAAATTAGTCCATTTTATTATTTTCAAGCCCTAGGTTCTTTTCATCTTAAGGCCCAGACTCATGCCATGTGTCAAGCTACAAGCCAAAAAGATGACTCCATGTGTTAAATGATGTGGCAATCCAAGTCAAAAAGCAAGAACCAACCACAGGTCGCCAAGTGGCTAAAATGACATAGGCCAATCGAAATCAAGCAAGAGAGTTCATACGTAGCCGAACTCTCCATCCTCCACAACTATAAATAGAGGGGTTACATAACTCTCAAGACATCCAGAGATGGAAAAGAACACTCCGCAATTGGTGAAGGCATCCACAAACAGAGAGACCAATCATCAAGTGCATAGTTCTTCAACAAAGGAGTGATCAACAGAGTTCTTCCCGGAGATCAACCCGTTACAACAAAGTGCTGCTCGACGTTCTTGCAATTAAATACATCACAAGGAGGTATGCATTGTCCTACAATGAGAAAGACGTTTCTCAAGCCCCCAAATCACGGAGAGTTTTAGAGAGGAGAATCAAGGAATACATAGAATTGTACTCACAAATATTTATTAATAAAATCTCTTTTTCTTCATACTATTTTTGTAGTAGTTTATTTTCCCGACTACGAAATTTTTTTGCGAACAAATTTTGGCACGCCCAGTGGGACACATTCTGCCCTTCCTCTCTCATTCTCACAAGTTGAAAACTACGAACATTCAGATCTACTGCTACAATGGCATTCCGCAAGTGTGATGTTTCATGCAAAGATACTACTGTTGCCGCATCCGCTGAGCTTAGTCATGTTGGCCCAATCACTTGAAGCAAGTTCAAAGTTAGTGGCTTGGATGGATCTGAATACTTTGCCTCCTTAGAGATGGAAAAGAAGAGCAAATCTCACATGACATCTCCAACCACAATATTTGGGAGCAACACCCCATTCTCTCTATTTGACAAACTTTCTCAAACAACCTCCAACCTTGGTGAACTTGAGGATCTGGTGGATTCTCCGGTGTCAATGAAAGTCAATGCCTTAATGAACGACGCAACTAACATGGACGAAACGTTTTCCATGATGAAATTGTCACACCCCAAAATCGAGGGACGAGACCGGCGCCTAACCGGATGAACCCAGTCAAGCGGACCTCGATTGCCTTTCCTACCCAACGTATTACCCCGTGTTCATAACATACATTATTTCATGTGAGTCAGCCGAATTTAGATTCAAAGTACATTTTACAACATAATTCCATTTTTCCTCTTTTAGCATCTCAACGATTGATATCCAAACATACATAATACATACATAACTTTCCAACATGAACCACGATATCAGAGTACGTACAGTTACTACCCAAAAACACATATATACTATACACCCACATCATGTCTACGGAGCCTCTACGAATACTAGGGGTTTTACATAACTTGCCAGCAACAAGGCACCGGCTATACCTTTACAACATAAGCAAAAGAGGGTGGTATAATACACACACGGCCCCGAGGAGAAGAGGGGCTAACCACACTGCTGAATAGATGAAGATGAGGCACCACTAACGGCGGGCTGAGCTACCTGCTATGGAACCACCTACATCCATATAAAAGATGTAGAGCCTCCGACAAAAGGGACGTTAGTACTGTGGAATAGTACTAGTTTGTATGAACAAACTTTACCCTAAGTACAATCAAGCAATACACAGATAAGAGATAGTTAATAGAACCAACAAGTATTGCACAGAACCAGAAAAAACCAAAATCAAGAGTTTCACAGATTCCCCTTTTCAATACCACCATATTCAAGAGTTTCACGGATTCTCATTTCAACATAACCACATTCCATCCTTATTACCTCGGCCCCCTTTATTACCTTGGCCACCCTTATCACCTTCACTCACCCTTATTACCTCGTCCACCCTTATTACCCCGTGTTGCGGCGTGCAACCCGATTCCACAAGACAATCACATTTCATAACAACAATCACCAATAATTAAATCACAAGGATCTTCATCGTGAAGAACATAAGTTCATATCAACCCATAACTATGTGAAATCAAGGCACAGTGATCATTACTAATCAGTAATTCATATATGGTGTTGCCACAATCATCTAACTCAATAAAATCAGTCCATATTTACTTTCATCATTTGCTACATGACTTTTAGCACTTTGATACATTCAACAATGTATTTAATAGCAACATCAACCAACAATTCAATCACAAAGATTCTCATCATCAAGGATATTCATTCGTAACAACCAAATAACCATATGAAATCAAGGCCACTGAAATCTTTATCCAACAGTGAGTTATATACGGTATGCCATCAACATATAGCTCAATTAGTTTATCCACGTTTCCTTTCCATTATTTAGTACACAACATTTAACACTTAGATACATTTAACAATTGGATTCGTTATTATTTCTTTTGTTTGGTAGTACATCCTAGGGCACTTTAAAACCTTAGGCTCTGATACCAAGTTTGTCACGCCCCAAAATCGAGGGACGAAACCGGCGCCTAACCGAATGAACCCAGTCAAGCGGACCTCGATTGCCTTTACTACCCAACGTATTACCTTGTGTTCATAACATACATTATTTCATGTGAGTTAGCCGAATTTAGATTCAAAGTACATTTTACAACATTTTTCCTCTTTTAGCATCTCAACGATTGATATCCAAACATACATAATACATACATAACTTTCCAACATGAACCACGATTTCCGAGTACGTACAGTTACTACCCAACAACACATATATACTATACACCCACATCATGTCTACGGAGCCTCTACGAATACTAGGGGTTTTACATAACTTGCCGGCAACAAGGCCCCGGCTATACCTTTACACCATAAGCAAAAGAGGGTGGTATAATACACACATGGCCCCGAGGAGAAGAGGGGCTCACCACACTGCTGAAGAGATGAAGAGGAGGCACCACTAATGGCGGGATGAGCTACCTGCTATGGAACCCATAACTATGTGAAATCAAGGCACAATGATCATTACCAATCAATAATTCATATATGGTGTTGCCACAATCATCTAACTCAATAAAATCAGTCCATATTTACTTTCATCATTTGCTACACGACCTTTAGCACTTTGATACATTCAACATTTAATAGCAACATCAACCAACAATTCAATCACAAAGATTCTCATCATCAAGGATATTCATTCGTAACAACCAAATAACCATATGAAATCAAGGCCACTGAAATCTTTATCCAACAGTGAGTTATATACGGTATGCTATCAACATATAGCTCGATTAGTTTATCCACGTTTCCTTTCCATTATTTACTACACAACATTTAGCACTTAGATACATTCAAAAATTGGATTCGTTATCATTTCTTTCGTTTGGTAGTACATCCTTTCATACCGAGGTATTCAACAATTAACAAGCTTTGCACATGATAGAGTAAGAACAAGGAATCACCATTTTTCACAATCTCATCTAGCACAGTGGTATGGAAATCAACTAGGACAATCAGAGAATAGAATCTTACGTCTCAACACATTAGAACAATCAATTCACATATTCTCAAACAAAGTACACATACCATATGCTCGGACACCAACAAGAGGATTCTACAAAGGTTAAAGTTAGCCATACATACCTCTAAGAGCTTTTCCTTAAGTTTATACAATACACCAACACCTCTAGCCATAACAATCTATAAGGAGATAGCGGAAATCGATGGATAATTAGGAAGATTACCCATGGTGTAACTCTCTTAGGAATTTCATCAAACACCTAACATGTGAAGTAGACTACAAGGTTTAGAAATGGTAATTCCTTCTTCCCTCAACCAATTTTAACACGAACTACCCAAATTTGTTCTTTAACATCACATACTACAACTTAGTCCCACATGCATGGCCAATTTCTAACCCCCCACCACATATTTGAACCCTTAACCTCTTGCATGGAATTTTTGGAAGTAGGACTTATCCGGATGGAGGACAATCTATGGTTATCTTTCTTGATTCTTGAAGACTTGAGAAAGATTTGGATGATTATGAAGTTAGGCCCCTTCTTTCTCTCTCTATATGCTCTCATCTCTCTCTAAAATTACTAGAAAATGACCCCAAATGAAACCCCTAAACCTATTTATGAAAATGGGGCCGGGTTATAAAAATAGGAAAAATAAGCCTCCGGAACAGGTTATGCGATGGCAGAATGGACCGCAAACAAGAATGTGGGCCGTAGAATGCATCGCGAAATAGGTGCCCAAAACTGGGCTACACTGGCCCAATCTGTGACAGATCTGCGATCGCAGAGTCAAAAATGCGACAGAAATGCGATCGCAGATTTGACGCAGGATCGCATTTTCTAGCCTTTGGTAATTTGATCATAACTTTGCGTAGGAATGTCCAAGTGACGAAGGATTTGAAGCGTTGGAAACTAGACTCAAAGAACTTTCATTTTATAGGTTGGTAATCACCTAATACCTTATATATAATTAGATATGCTTGTTCAAAGTGTGGACTGGTGCAAATACCTTTGGAATTTTAGCCTGTTACGAAATTTTCCCATTTGTCTTAGCCTTAGGCTTCCCCCTAGACCTCACATCACTTATTATATGACTCATACACTTATTCACAACATCCAATTCTTTTACATCATATTTAAAGCACATAAAATATTACAATTAGTCTACCTGGCACCCCGAATCCTATATTGCTTAGCAAAATTTTCCGGGGCCTTACATTCTCCCCCTCTTAGGATCATTCGTCCTCGAATGAGAGGTAGAGCCTAACCCAAACACCTAACATAACACATCTCTTTTCTATCCTATGTCAAGTCCTTAAATTTTGACTAACTCCCAAATTTTTCAGAAAATTCGGCAGCATCTCCTTTGTTACTAGGCCTATCTACCTGTCAGAGAATCACCTAAAACCATCCTAAAAACTCATCAATAACTCGACAAAGCATCACAATGTATATACCCATAACACTAATTCTCAGCATCACAAGAACTACATTATCATAATGACACCTGAACATGGACTGCACATTTTCAGATCATAACACCTATAAGGTACCTTTCAAGTCAAAACTAATTGATATACAACAAAATGAAAACATTTTCCTTCCACGACACTTTCAGCCTTCAAGGTGGCCTCCTCGACTTACAAGCTTTGCCATAACATATTCACAGAGGCAATCCCAACCCCTAAACTTACATAACAAGGATGACAGCTAGATACCTCGCATAAGCTGACTACCCAATAAATTCACCTTCAATAACCTACACCAGAATGATACACAAAGGATCTCCAACTACCTCCTTAGACATGGACATATGAAAACACAAATACATGAGAAACAACTACGGGGAAACATCATACTCCTAGTGCGACCTAATGGGAAATGCTCTTATGTACCCTTCATTATCAATTCACATAACATCTATAGGGGAAAATTTTGAGAATAACCGGTTTACCCTCCTGAATTCTAAATCTCTATGCGAACACCCAAACTAAACCCGTGGTGACCTTCATGATTACTCTAAGAGGTGCCGAAATTTTTTTACCATAAAATTACCTACTGAATATATGAGATCACAGGGTGACTTTGACACATTTGAACTTTCAATACCAAATAGACCAAATACAGTGAGGAGCAACGAAGTTCAAGATTGGGCTGGAATTATTCAGGAATCCATTAATGTGCCGAGTAGAGTATTTTATGAGGTTATATGCTAAGAGACACGAGGATCTATATTAGCGATGCCGACATGGTTTAATCCAGGTGACTACATCAATTATCAGATAAGTGAAGCATAGTGGTAACTAGTATTCTTAGATAAGATGAATACCATGTATGTGAACTTGAGACTTTAAAGAACTGATCAAGTAGGATACACCAATTGTGTCCCTGAGTATAAGGTAAGTAGTTGAGCTCATATGGTAAGACTCTTGCAACATGGGTGTGATTGAGGCCGCAAATGAAATACGTGGAATTTGATTTCACTCCCTAGCAATAAGCGACACAAGGACTCTATGCCACAAGCGCATGAAGATGGAAAAAAAGTCATCTACTTATGAGGTTATCATAATTCGAACAATCTACCCCTTCCTAAGGCAGTGGAATGCCAGAGGTAGCAAAATTCCCCATACATGACCATGACGTTGTCAATACTCCTAGAAGCCGAGTGAGCAGAAAGTCACATAACCTCATCAAATCCGACCCATTTAAGACTTTTGAAAAGGGGACACACTTTGATTTGAAATCATGGCAATTTAAGCTTGAACTTTAAGGAAAATCATTACTTTTGGAACCCATGAGACATGCCCTCGTAGCCCTAGAAAATCATCAACAATGGCGAGAAAGTACTCAAAATCATTACGAGCTAGTGTAGAATAAGGCCTCGAAGCGACCGTATGAATAATTATGAAAGGGTGAGAAGTCTTGATGCACTTATCGGAGAAGAGTAACCTAAGTTATCTAGTCACATGGACAACATGTAGATGATTGTTTAGGAGAAAATCTCACAAGGAGCGCGGGCAATATCTTTTTATCCTAACAAAAGGAACATACCACGACCCTTGATGCCATAAGGCATAAAATTAGCTTCACAAGGAGAGTTACCAGATGGAAATAGATAGTAAGGCAACACAACTAAGAACACCATTTGGAATCAACAAGCTTAAACAAAGTTGAAGACATTTAGAAGTCTGTAGTAAAGGGGAAATTTGCCCACTCCCAGGGCGCTTGTAGAGTACATAAAAGTGAGGTTAATTAAATCAGATCATATAGTTGGATAACTAGTTGAGAAATTGAGATAATATCGCATTGAAGATTACGGGTAAACAACACATGATGCAAGACAAATGAAAAGAAAGTGAGAGAACTTATAGAATTAACCTTTACATTGTAACCACTAGGAAAGGTGATAATATAAGGGATTACGAGGACCTTTACGTTTTTGAAAGAAGATCTCCGCATATAGTCACATGATGTATAGCTCCAAAATTCAAAAATCCACTTATGGCTAGCGACTCTACTTCACAATGAAGCTCCACAACACCCTTATACAAAACCCTTGATGAACTTGAAGTGAAGTGGGAACCCGCGTAATTTGTGGCATTTATTAATCCATTGACCAGATATCTAGAAGTATTTTAAAATTAGATCTACTCTTTCTGGTTCAGAGTTCTACCTTTAAAGATAGTGCCTCTAAGGGAATAGGATTGAGAAGGGATAGTATAACCGATAGTGAATGAAGCAGGCTCGTGGTTAAAGTAAGAGGATGGATTAACTTTCCCCCGCCACCTATAATCCCATATCCTTGTTTAGTTATGGCAGAATATTGAAAACCCCAGTAATATCAAAGGACCGAAAACTAGCTAGCTAGAGAATAAAGGTATCGTTACATCTATCCCATTTTCTGGATTCAGCGGAATTGGTACATAATTAGGGTGGATCAACATTGATAAAAGAAATTGTATTTCTAGATACCAAGGACACAATTATATTGTTCCTTCAGCCCTTGAGATTGGAATTGAGGAATGGGTCAACAACTAGAGGAAAGACGGGTATGACAGAGTAGATAATCAAAAAAAGAACTTGAGGTTTTAAGAGTAACTCAAGAGCTTCACGGCTAGTGGAGCCACTACAAACATAAAAAATTAGCTGGATTCGTAGCAACATGGAGAAATTAACATATAACGACACTTAAACAAGTATTATGCAATCCAAAGGAGGAGCGAAAATGCTCGTCTTCCTTATAACCAAAAGAAGAACAACCTTCAAGAATAAGATGAGCAACAAGAATAAGATGAGCAACAAGAATAAGTAGCACGATCCAGCTACATGGAGGCTCGGCGGACCCTAGCTTTGATGGAGATTTAATAATGTTTAAAAGTAATTGAGCAGACTAAATTCAGAAAATAACCTGTCGGAGAAGAGGGAGATTCTCGCCAAGCAAATAAAAATCTAGCCGATTCCGACCACTAGGCCAAAATGGAAGCCTCAACAAAGATAGAGCGAGGGCACTACCATACTAGAGATGATGATGAAACAAAGCAAGATCTTCACCTATATCAACATTCATATTGAAGCAGAAGCCCGAAGAAAAAGGGTCAAGGAAAGATATCTTTTTATTTTGTGCGAACATATGATAATGGTTCATCCCTTCATTCGATGAGAAATTCTTCGGGTATAGTCCCTGTTTAGAGTTTTGAAAGGCGTGTTGGAAATGGTAATTCTATAGCTACAACGCAATTCAAGGACAAGATTATAGATCTCAATGTCATAAGAGATTGAATATAAGGAAATTTGCGGTGGGGGTGGATTCACGAAATATTGGATCTCGTTCAAAGAGTAGGTGCATGCAATGGTTTGTCACTCAACATTTATTAAGACCATGCCTATTAAAGTTCTTCAATATGGATGTACATATACAACAAGAGTACCTTGGTACCATACCGATATACTATAGGATTTGGTGGTGCAGGGACATCAATAGGGACAAGGGAACTCCCCTCTTAGCGATAGGTTCTACTAATCCCTCCACAGCTCAATACATTCTCCTACCAAGCCCTTGGGCAGTCCCTTTGGATTCAATGGTGGGATCATTCCCTCCTCATGGCTTCAAACTCGCTGATTATGGTATCATGATTACTCATTTTGAGAGTAAGGTTTGGAGAGAAAGCTAACTCCCTAACTTGAGCTCTATCGCACGATTGGAGTATCAAAGAAGGGTGAAATTCCTAAATGTCCATGTAGCCCCCTAATTATAGATGTGGTCGACAACACACCGATAAGAAGGGATCTACTAGACACGGCTTCGACACATCCTAGGACACTTTAAAACCTTAGGCTCTGATACCAAGTTTGTCATGCCCCAAAATCGAGGGACGAGACCGGCGCCTAACTGGATGAACCCAATCAAGCTGACCTCGATTGCCTTTCCTACCCAATGTATTACCATGTGTTCATAACATACATTATTTCATGTGAGTTAGCCGAATTTAGATTCAAAGTACATTTTACAACATAATTCCATTTTTCCTCTTTTAGCATCTCAACGATTGATATCCAAACATACATAATACATACATAACTTTCCAACATGAACCACGATTTCCGAGTACGTACAGTTACTACCCAACAACACATATATACTATACACCCACATCATGTCTACGGAGCCTCTATGAATACTAGGGGTTTAACATAACTTGCCGGCAACAAGGCCCCGTCTATACCTTTACAACATAAGCAAAAGAGGGTGGTATAATCCACACACGACCCCAAGGAGAAGAGGGGCTCACCACACTGCTGAAGAGATGAAGATGAGGCACCACTAACGGCGGGCCGAGCTACCTGTTATGGAACCACCTAAATCCATATAAAAGATGTAGTGCCCCCGACAAAAGGGACGTTAGTACTGTGGAATAGTACTAGTATGTATGAACAAACTTTACCCTAAGTACAATCAAGCAATACACAGATAAGAGATAGTTAATAGAACCAACAAGTATTGCAAAGAACTAGAAAAAACCAAAATCAAGAGTTTCACAGATTCCCCTTTTCAATACCACCATATTCAAGAGTTTCACGGATTCGCATTTCAACATAATCACATTCCATCCTTATTACCTCGTCCCCCCTTATTACCTCGGCCACCCTTATTACCTCGGCCACCCTTATCACCTTCACTCACCCTTATTACCCCGTCCACCCTAATTACCCCGTGTTGCGGCAATCAACCCGATCCCACCAGACAATCACATTTCATAACAACAATCACCAACAATTAAATCACAAGGATCTTCATCGTGAAGAACATAAGTTCATATCAACCCATAACAATGTGAAATCAAGGCACAATGATCATTACCAATCAGTAATTCATATATGGTGTTGCCACAATCACCTAACTCAATAAAATCAGTCCATATTTACTTTCATCATTTGCTACACGACCTTTAGCACTTTGATACATTCAACAATGTATTTAATAGCAACATCAACCAACAATTCAATCACAAAGATTTCTCATCATCAAGGATATTCATTTGTAATAACCAAATAACCATATGAAATCAAGGCCACTGAAATCTTTATCCAACAGTGAGTTATATACAGTATGCCATCAACATATAGCTCAATTAGTTTATCCACGTTTCCTTTCCATTATTTACTACACAACATTTAACACTTAGATACATTCAACAATTGGATTCGTTATTATTTCTTTTGTTTGGTAGTACATCCTTTCATACCGAGGTATTCAACAGTTAACGAGCTTTGCACATGATAGAGTAAGCACAAGGAATCACCATTTTTCACAATCTCATATAGCACGGTGGTATGGCAATCAACTAGGACAATCAGAGAATAGAATCTTACGTCTCAACACATTAGAACAATCAATTTACATATTCTCAAACAAAGTACACATACCGTATGCTCGGACACCAACAAGAGGATTCTACAAATGTTAAAGTTAGCCATACATACCTCAAAGAGCTTTTCCTTAAGTTTATACAATACACCAACATCTCTAGCCATAACAATCTATAAGGAGATAGCGAAAATCGATTAATAATTAGGAAGATTACCCATGGTGTAACTCTCTTAGGAATTTTATCAAACACCTAACATGTGAAGTAGACTACAAGGTTTAGAAATGGTAATTCCTTCTTCCCTCAACCAATTTTAACACGAACTACCCAAATTTGTTCTTTAACATCACATACTACAACTTAGTCCCACATGCATGGCCAATTTCTAACCCCCCACCACATATTTGAACCCTTAACCTCTTGCATGGAATTTTTGGAAGTAGGACTTATCCGGATGGAGGACAATCTATGGTTATCTTTCTTGATTATTTAAGACTTGAGAAAGATTTGGATGATTATGAAGTTAGGCCCCTTCTTTCTCTCTCTATATGCTCTCTTCTCTCTCTAAAATCACTAGAAAATGACCCCAAATGAAACCCCTAAAGCTATTTATGAAAATGGGGTCGGGTTATAAAAATAGGAAAAATAAGCCTCCGGAACAGGGTATGCGATGGAGGAATGGACCGCAAAACAAGAATGTGGGCCGTAGAATGCATCGCAAAATAGGTGCCGAAAACCGGGCTACACTGGCCCAATCTACGATCGCAGAGTCAAAAATGCGACAGAAATGCGATCGCAGATTTGACACAGAATCGCATTTTTCCAGCCTTTGGTAATTTGATCATAACTTTGCGTAGGAATGTCCAAATGACGAAGGATTTGAAGCGTTGGAAACTAGACTCAAAGACCATTCATTTGGTAGGTTGTACATCACCTAATACATTATATATAATTAGATATGCTTGTTCAAAGTGTGGACTAGTTAAAATACCTTTTAAATTTTAGCCTATTATGAAATTTTCCCATTTGGCTTAGCCTTAGGCTTCCCCTTGGACCTCACATCACTTATTATATGACTCATACACTTATTCACAACATCCAATTCATTTACATCATATTTAAAGCACATAAAATATTACAATTAGTCTACCTGGCACCCCGAATCCTATATTGCTTAGCAAAATTTTTCGGGGCCTTACAGAAATAGACTATAGAAGTCTTGAAGAAATCTGTTGAAGACAAAGACCTTCAAATCGCTCAACTCATGAACAAATTGGAGGCATATGCATCTAGAGAGTCAAGCCACGTCCCTCCTTGTTCACCTGTCTTCACCTCGTAAAAAACGACTGTTGAGGGATCACTTGCCAAGTTCAGCGTTCAGAGGGAACAACAATCTACATCAGTTGTGGCATTATTTTTCCAACAATTTCAAGACATAATAACAAACACCATCAGAGCTTAATACGGCGGACCATCACAAAGTTCATTATACTACTCTAAGCCTTATACTAAGAGAATTCATTGTCTAACTATGCCAACCAATTATCAACCACCAAAGCTGCATCAATTTGATGGTAAAGGAAACCCAAGGCAACATATTGCCCACTTTGTTGAGACTTGTAGCAATTCTGGAACGCATGGTGACCTTTTGGTAAAGCAGTTTGTTCGTTTGCTGAAAGGGAATGCATTTGACTGGTATATTGACTTGGAGCCCGAGTCCATTGATAGTTGGGAGTAACTTGAGAAGGAATTCTTAAATCATTTTTACAGTACCCGAAGAAATGTAAGCATGATAGAGTTGACAGGCACCAAGAAAAGGAAGGACGAGCCCGTTGTGGATTACATCAATCGTTGGATGGCATAAAGTTTGGACAGAAAGGATCGCTTTTAAGAAATATTTGCTATGGATATGTGCATTCAGGGAATGCACTGGGGCCTTTTGTACATCCTACAAGGGATCAGACCGCGAACTTTTGAAGAACTTGCTACACGAGCTCACGGCGTGGAGTTAAGCATCGCAAGCCATGGAAAGGCATCTCCATTCGCTGATCAGAAATAGTTCAATAAAAATGTTGCATCAAAGAACCAAACCAAAGAATCTATGGCGGTGAAAGCAACTTCTGTGAAAGTCACGAGTAAACAAAAGGTAAAGGAGGATAAGACCCGAGTCAATATCCCAAAGAGGAGAAACGTTGTCCAACCTTGAAGGAATTGGAGGTGAAGGTTTATCCATTTCCAGATTCAGACGTACCCACGATCCTCGATGAATTACTGACCAAGAAAGTCATCGATCTCCCAGAATCAAAAAAGGGCTGAGGAAATTGGTAAATTTGGCGATCTAGTTCCTAAGAAAAGAGTAAAATTAAGCGATGTGGATAAGCTAGAACCACCAAGAATTATCAAATATTCTATTAGCAAGAAGATTAATGGTGCCTTATCGCCGAAGTTCCGAAAGCCCATCAAATTGCAGGAACTCTTTCTTGGAAAACTCTTTCATGGAAGTCACGTTGGTGCAACTCATGTAGTTTCTAGTACTGACGAAACAAAGGAAAACAACGATGAGATCGCTCCAATGAAAACACAAGAACACCATGATAATGAAACAATTTTCACATATTGTGCAACAATTTCCTTCACAGATGATGGCTTGTTACTGGGGTCTAGACCACATAACAGACCTTTGTTTATTGTAGGGGCCATCCTGGAACAACATCTCAATCACATACTTGTTGATGATGGTTCGGCTGTCAACATCATGCCAAAGATGGTGCTAAAAAAGCTTGGGATCTCTATCGATGAGCTATCCAAACGTAACCTAACCATCCAACATTTCAACCAAGGAGGACAACGAGCCATATGTATGGTCTGCATGGGATTATCCATTGGTGAGATGAAGTCAAACACCCTGATTCACGTCATAGATGTTAAAACATCATACATCCTATTGATTGGACATCCTTGGATTTATGAGAATGGAGTGGTATCACCTACTTTGCATCAATATCTGAAGTGCATAAGGAATGGAGCGATAGTCAAAATTGATGCAGACTCAATCCTTTCACTAAGATGGAGTCATACTTTTAAAATGCAGAATTCTACTTAGATTCTTGTGAACCGAGCATGGAGAAACCATCATCAGTCGACGAAGTTGATGTCAAGTCAGAAGAAGAAAATGAGTCTCAATGGATTACCACCAAGTTGCCTAAGAAAAGAACTGAAGAAGTCTCCATTAAGCTGTCATCATCTGAAGGTGACATACTGACAAAGACTGATAAGGAGCATCTAGTTTTTCACTATGTTCTGCATACATGTTGAAAGAAAGGGAAACCTTTTCTACAGGAATGTAATCCAAAGAAGAAAATGAGTCACAAAGATATCCAACATTTGAAGGAGCATATAAGTTTCCCAGTTGCACAAATCTCATATGTAACTTGTGAGTCTACTAAAGGCAATCTCCAAGCTGATAAAATTAACGCGCACTATGATCCTAAGGCCTTCATACAGCTTAAAAAGTCTGGTTATGACTTCTCAGATCCATCAAGAATAGGAGAACTCAAAAACGAAGTCACTAGTGAAAAGATACATGGGCTCAATGAGTCCCAAATGAAGTTGGGAAAGCAAGGGCACTACGTTGACACTCCAAAGTTTGGGTTGGATTCAGTTTGGCACAGCCTCTTCGAATTTCATCTATGTAAGGCCCCAGAAAATTTTGCTAAGTAATTTAGCATTTCGAGGTGCCAGGTAGGCTAATTATAATATTTTTGTGCTATAAATTTGATATAAACAAATTAGATTTGGTAAATAAGTGTTTAAGTCATAAAATAAGTATTGTGGGGTCCAAGGAGAGGCCTAATGTAGGGCCCCAGGAAAAAAAACTTCACTATGTAATTTAAGGTTTTGTGGTGTCAAGGTAGGTAATACATTGTACTTTCGGAGTTTCGAGTCGAGCGATGTGCTGAGGAGTTGAAAGTTTTTCATCGCAGCCAGACCAGGCTTTAGGTAGATAAATCCCGGGTAAAGCCAGGCCAGACCAAACTTTAGGTAGATAAAGCCCAGGTAAAGCCAGGTCAGACCAGGCTTTAGGTAGATAAAGCCCGGATATAGCTAGGCCAGACTAGGATTTAGGTAAATAAAGCCTGGATAAAGCCAGGCCTGACCAGGGTTTAGGTAGATAAAGCCTGGATAAAGCCAGGTTCGAAATGTTGGACTATCCATTTTTCTATCTTTATAACCCACCCAAACCCATATAAAACCCATTCCTCATTATTTTAAGCTTATTTTCTGATAAATTAGAGAGAGGAAAGAGTGAGTTCTAGAGAGAAAGTCCCAACTTTATCAAGTTGATCCTCCTTCATCACTCAAGCTTGGAACTAATCAAGTAGGACACAAATTTCTTCACTCTAAGAGGTAAGCTTCTACCACACTAACCTTAATTTCCAGATTTTTGTTAAAATGAAACATCGTTAGGTGAGTTCATGAAGATGGGGGTAGGTATCTTGCATGCATGTAACCAACTAGTCATAAGTAAAGGGAAATGAGTTAGAGTAATCTTTCACTAAAAAGAGGCCATATATTTTATAGGAACACCTAGTGTTTGATAGAATGCTCAAGCGAGTTCAAGACATGATCATTATTCCTAATTCTAAGTTCAATTGTGCCACATTGTGAATTAGATTGAGGGTGCTATAAGGTCCGGGGAATTTTGGTAGAAATTAAGGAAAAATCCCAAATCGAGGTATGTATGGCTAACTCTAATCTTCATAGGATAAACCCATTTGTGTTCACTTTCCGGGTATGATTCTCGTGCTTGACTCTCTATGGAATTATGTTCCTTATGTGCCAAATTGGGAAATTCTTGCTTCTATGTGGTTCCATGTACTACCATGCTGTTATGCTATTTGAGTGTATACATTGTGATCATCATGTTCCCTCTTTTACTATGTGTGCGATCCTCTTATGTGATGGATGTGGTAAATGTGAAAGGTTGGATTGATATGAAATATGAATCAAGAGATTGTAATGATTTGAAATACGGATCAAGAGGTTGAATTGATATGAAACATGAATAAATGGATTGGATTGTTATGGAATATGAATTAAAGGATTGGATTGATATGAAATATAAATCAAAGGATTGTAATGATATGAAAGATGAGACAAAGAATGAAATGATGTGTGATGGGAATCAAAAGATGGAAAATGATAAAAGTGACCTAAAATATCCATGAATAGACAGGAGAATGTCCTAGGGTGAGATGTCCTATCCGATCGGACCGTGATCGGACTCCATGCCGTACACATGGAGACATGAAATTGTGATATGATGATGATTATAGCCTCACTGTTTTAGTTGAGATGGCCTAGCCGGTCGGGCAGTAACCGGACTCCGTGTGAACATGCCACGGTGGTGATATGAGATGTGATGATATTCGGGCCTCACCTAGGATGGCTTAGCCGGTCGGGCAGTAACCGGACTCCGTGTGAACATGCCACGGTGGTGATATGAGATGTGATGATATTCGGGCCTCACCTAGGATGGCTTAGCCGGTCGGGCAGAGACCAA
Organism: Nicotiana undulata; assembly: GCA_005239495.1. Taxonomy (NCBI): domain Eukaryota; kingdom Viridiplantae; phylum Streptophyta; class Magnoliopsida; order Solanales; family Solanaceae; genus Nicotiana; species Nicotiana undulata. The sequence goes on from ML285179.1 coordinate 29,843, forward strand.
ACTCCGTGTGACAATGACATGGTGGTTCGGTAATAATAATAACAAGAGGAACTTAAAAGAATATTAACCAAAAGATGGCAAAACTAGATGAGAAACATAGTGACTTTGATTGTGTGGATTGTTATGTGAAGTCTCTATTTGCATTACTGCCTGTTTATTGCTTATCCTATCTAGAGTAGAGTTTGTTCATACATACTAGTACTATTTAATGGTACTAACGTCCCTTTTGCTGGGGGCGTTACATCTTTTATATGGATGTAGGTGGTTCCATAGCAGGTAGCGCCGATCGCCGATAGTGGTGCTTCTCCTCCTTCCTTCAGTTGCTCCGGTGAGCCCCACTTCCTTCTGGGGCCGTATGTTGATATATATATTGCTTCCCCTTTTGTACATGTTCTATTTTGAGGTATAGCTGGGGCCTTGTTGCCTTCATGTCTATGTATATTCCTCCAAACTCTTAGAGGCTCCGTAGACATTATGTGGGTTGTAAATATATTTTGGGTAGTTGTTGTACTTACTCGTAATTGTGGTCCCGCATAGGGAATGTTGTATTTAGTATGTATGTTTTGGAAAGATCTAATGTTAAAACGTTAAAAGAGGAAGAATGGATTTTATGTTGTGAATACTCGTTTTGATTGTCTCTTGCTATTTTATATAAGTAATGTATGCTATAACCACGAGGAAACGCGTTGGGTAGGAAAGGCAAATCAGATTTGCTTGACCGGATTCATTCGGTTAGGCGTCGGTCCCGTCCCTCGATTTTGGGGCGTGACAATCTAAGAGAAGCAAAGAGATAGATTCATCATAACACACCTCGGTATAGGAGATGGAGGAAGTTAAGGGAAAGAAAATAAAACAACGGGCTTCAGTGTTTGATCGCATTGGAGGCTCAACCCCTCAAGTCTCGGTATTTGAAAGTCCAAGTCACAAAGGTGAATATGTATCTTCCAAACGTCTAAAGGAAGTTTCAACTAACTCAAAGACCTCTGTCTTTTGTCGCCTGGGAATCGCAAGAAAGTCACCATCTAGAAAGATACTGTCAAAACATAAGGAGCAAGGCCATGAGGAGTGGGGTCATTTTGAAGTTGTTACTGACAAAGAAATCTGTAGTGCTTTCCCATCACATATAAATAGGAAGTCTATTTTGTTAATATCCACGAATGGTCCACTGAAGGTGCAAAGGAGAACCACTGTTTACACTTGACAGCTTCGTAAAGAAGTTGAGAAAGAGAAAGAAGCCAAGTCGACCATCCAAGGAAGTCAAAGAGAAAAGTCAGACTTTGTGGAAACATCATACCACATCACCGTGGAAGATAGCACATGCCTTCACGTTGATGATGAAGTCCACGAGGATCCCCTCAACTAGAAGATGGCGGTCAATCAACTGTGGATGAGCTTAAGGAACTCAATTTAGGCACTCCGGAGATACACGGCCAATCTTCATTAGTGCACTTATTACGCCTCAAGAGGAGGAGGAATACTCCAAGTTATTTCCTGAGTACAAAGATGTCTTCGCTTGGTCGTATAAATAAATGCCTGGTCTTAGTCCTAAGGTAGACGTTCATCATTTAGGGATCAAAAGTGGAGCAGGCCCTGTGAAGCAGTCACAACGCATGTTTTGACTCGAGCTAGTACCACAAGTTGAAGTCTAAGTCAACAAGCTCATTGAGGCAGGATTTATTCGATAGGTGAAGTACCCATCATAAATATCAAATATTGTAGCTATCAAGAAGAAGAATGGTCAAATACGTGTTTATGTTGAATTTTGAGACCTAAAAAAGGCATGTCTGAAAGATGACTTTTCGTTACCAATTATTGAACTCATGGTTGATGCTACAACATGGCATGAAGCTATGTCATTCATGGATGGGTCCTCCAGATGCAATCAAATCAGAATGTCTCCAAAAGATGAAGACTGTACTGCTTTTCGAACTCCAAAAGGGATATACTGGTACAAAGTGATGCCCTTCGGTGTGAAGAATGATGGTGCCACCTAACAATGCGTGATGCAATACATCTTTGACGACATGCTTCATCAGAGGGTTGAATGATACGTTAATGATTTAGCGGTGAAGACAAAGAGTAGGCGTTACTACCTTGAAGAACTTCGAATTGTTTTTGAAAGGTTAAGAAAATTCGACCTTAAGATGAATCCACTCAAGTATGCATTTGGAGTTACCTCAGGAAAGTTTCTTGGCTTCATTGTGCGTCATTGTGGAATTGAAGTTGATCCCACAAAGATTGATGCCATTCAGAAAATACCCGAGCCACTGAATTTGAGGGAGCTTCGAAGTCTACAGGGAAACTTAGCATTCATCTGGAGGTTCATCTCTAATCATCTATTGAGGAAGGATATCCCTTTTCATTGGGATCGGTCATGTCAAAATGCTTTTGAAAGCATCAAAAGATACTTTTTGAATCCACCTGTGTTAGGGGCACCAATACTTGGGAAGCCTTTGATACTCTACATTGCGGCACAAAAACACTCACTTGGGGCACTACTTGCTCAAGAGAATGATGAAGGAAAGGAACAAGCCTTGTACTACCTCAGTCAAACTCTGATAGGAGTTGAGTTAAACGACACGCCTGTTGAGAAAATATGTGTAGCGTTCTTTATGCAATAAAGAAACTAAGGAATTATTTTGAAGCATACACCATCAAACTTATCTCTCGAGCAGATCATGTGAAGTTCGTGATGACTCGAACTGTTCTTTGTGGACGCCTAGAAAGATGGTCCATATTGTTTAACAAATATGAGATCACATACACACCTCAAAAGTCTATGAAAGGATAAACACTCGCCGATTTTCTAGTTGATCACCCTCTTCCCACAGAATGGGAGCTTTCTGATGAGTTTCCAGATGAAGGCGTCATTCGTTGAAGAATTTCCACCATGGACAATGTTCTTTGACGGATCCACATGTCGGAACAGTGCGGGGGCAGGTGTTGTGTTGGTCTCTCCAGATAGACAAATCTTGCCATTCTCCTTTGTTTTAGGTGAAACATGCTCCAACAATGCTGGAGAGCACCAAACTTTGATCATCGGTCTTGAAATGGCATTAGACATGAAGATTCTATAGTTGGATATGTACGGCGACTCTAAGCTGATCATCAACCAACTTTTGGGGATTTACGATGTAAAGAAGGAAGATGTTTTGCCATACCACCAATATGCTTCTTGTTTACTCGAAAGATTCGACCAAGTGTTCTTAAACCATGTCCCAAGAGAAGAAAATCACATGACTGATGCTTTGGCTAACTTGTCCATGACGATGGCACTTGGAGAGAATGAGTCAACAGAGGTACATGTGGGTCATCGATGGTTCATTCCTAGACTTCTTGATCTTCAAATCAACAAAAGTCATAATACGTCTGTTCAGGTGATTGAAGAAGAGGATTGTAGGCAACCATTGATAGAGTATCTTGAACATGGAAAGTTACCCGATCTACGACAAAGAACATACATCAAGCGAAGGGCACAACGATTCATCTTCTACAAGGGGACATTATTTCACCGCACTTTTGAAGGACTATTCTTGCGATGTCTTGACAAAGAGGAGGCCCACCAAGCGATGGACGAAGCACATTCTGGCTCATGTGGAGCACACCAATATGGTCCCAAGCTCTATTTCCGCATCAAGGGGATGGGCTACTACTGGACGACAATGGTGAAGGATTGCATGGATTATGCCAAATGATGTCAAGCGTGTTAATTTCATGCCAACCACATCCACCAACCTCCAGAGCATCTTCATCTAATTATAGCTTTATGGACTTTTGATACATGGGGACTTGACGTTGTTGGACTGCTTTTAGAGTTATCAAAGGGACAAATGTACATATTGGCCACTACAGACTACTTCTCTAGATGGGCTGGAGTCGTTCCACTCAAGGAGGTGAAAAAGGAGATTGTTGTCGATTTTATCAAGTCATATATAATTTTTAGGTACGACATACCAAGATACATAATCAGCGATAATGGAACGCCATTTGACAACAAGCTCGTGAAGAGTATGTGCGAGAAGTTCGGTTTCAAGCAACATAAGTCTTCAATTTATAATGCACCCTCCAACGACCTTGATGAAGCTTTTAACAAGACGCTTGGTAACCTTTTGAAGAAAGTGGTTGCAAAGAACAAGAGAGACTGGAATGAGAAAATTGGTGAAGTATTGTGGGCATACCGAACAACCTTAAGAACTGCTACACAAGAAACTCCTTACTCTTTGGTATATGGGGTAGAAGTAGTCCTTCCGTTGGAGCAACAAATGCCATCATTGCGGATTGCAATTCAATAAGGACTCATGTTTGAAGAGAATGCTCAACTTCACCTAGCAGAGTTAGAGGCATTGGATGAGAAAAGATTGGAAGCGCAACAAAAATTAGAGTGCTATCAAGCTCGACTAGCTAGAGCCTTTAACAAGAACTTGCGGCCACGATCGTTCCAAGTGGGAGACTTAGTCCTAGGTGTTTGACGACCCATAATCCTCAATAAATGCATAGGCGACAAGTTTACCTCAAAATAGGATGGACAATATGAAGAAGCCTATTCAAGTGGCATATACAAAATTGTTGATAAGGATGGTCTCAGAGTTGGTCCAATAAATGGCAAATTTCTGAAGCAGTACTTCCCATGAAAGTCAGCTACACTCCTTGACGTACAAACCTAAACTGCAAGTCATGACGCTCCTCGACGTACGAGCCTAAACTGCAAGTCATGATGCTCCTAGATGCATGAGCATAAACTGCATGTTGCTACACTCCTGGCCCGCATGAGTCTAAACTGTGTACGACAAAAAAAAAGTCTGCTAGGTTGAAAACCTCGAAAGAGGCGGCCTAGGAAAAAGTCAAGACAAAAAAAAAGTCTGCTAGGTTGAAAACCTCGCGAGAGGTGACCTAGGCAAATATTAGGACATTAAAAAAAATCATCACTCTGAACTACATTATGACTTGATCCTCTTCACCAAGGTACGTAGGTAGCTTAGACTTTCATTATAAGTTCAGTCACATAAGTTTAAAACGCATACGTTTGGCTTATGGGATCATCACATTAACTTTTCAAGTATGAAGACATATATAAATACGAGGAAGAAGACAATTTACGTTAAAGTTTAAAAGATATTTTATTCCTTCAATCTTACAAAAGTTGATATGTCACGACCCTGAATTCCTACTCAGGTCGTGATGGCGCCCAACACCGAAGTCAAGCAAGCCAACACTAGTTACTAACGAAATTACTTAAACAAATGAGATGTTCAAATACTTATCCAATTTTAATTTAAGCGTCCTTAAATGAAAGTGAGGAAGTGAGGCAATGTAATTTAAAGTAACTCAAAAATCGTTTGCCAGCATAAAATAGAGTAGTATAATACCAGTGAATCAACTACGTGTGCCAAGACCTAGTGTCACAAGTCCACAGGCGACTAGTGGAATATACAAAATGAATGTACAACTATATGAAAGGGGGTAACAGAAATATCCCCAAAGTAATAAAAACTCCACAGTGCCGCTGCAAAACGCCAGGAAGAGCAGCTCACCATGTAGTCAAATCCTGGTAGTACTCTCAGCGACGAACACCCGAATGGTGACCAGTTGCAACAACCTCAGAACCTGTACAATTAAGTACAGACGTGTAGCATGAGTACATATAAATAAATATGTACCCACTGAGTATCCCGTCTAAACTCGAAGAAGTAGTAACGAGATGTAGACGTGTTACTCGCTAGGGTCGTTATCAATAATATTATTTAATGAATCTTGACAGGAATAACATTTATGGAAAGCAAGTAGACATGGAGCATCAGTACATAAAGATAACGATCAACCTGCAAGGGCCAAGTAACAATATTTAATAAAAATCACAAGTTTCTTTCCCACAGAACAATTGAATTGGTAAGAATAATAATAAGACTCTCAATCAAGCACATAGCATATAATATGCCGAGGCGTACGGCCGACGCGACGCAGAAATTTAAATGTGCACTGCCGAGGGTCGAGCAACACGAACCATAGATGCATCTATTACCCCGCTCGCGAATCGATCATGCGACGCGGTTGACATAAATATAAGGCTACCCCGCTCACGAATTATACATGCGACACGGGTGCTCGTAGACATACACAGAATTATCAGGAAATTCAGGAATTTATCATGGATTATTCTTAAATTCAGGGATTTAAGCACTTAAACTTACACATAGCTTCCGAAATTCTCATGTCAATTTCAAGTTTAATAAGGAACCAGGAACACAAGTAAAGATGCAGGTAAGGCACATAGAGGCATGCTTGTGAAATCCTAAATTCTACCCGACACAACAAAGTAGTAGCTACGCACGGACTCTCGTCACTTTGCGCGTACGTGGCCCCCGCAAATAAGGACAAATTCAATCGTTTACATTTACCTATGGGGACCTTCCCTCTTACAAGGTTGGAAAGGAGACTCACCTCGCGTAGAATCTACTTCCCGGCCAAGAACGCGCCCGAAACTCCACACTTTACACTCGAGGACTCGAAACTAGTCAAATGATATATAAATATGTCAATGCATGCTCAAGGTATGGAAATTCTCCTGCTTATTTAGTAAATTCACTATTCGTGAAGAAATCCCAAAATACACCCCCGGGCCCACATGCTCGGATTCCGGAAATTTTCGAAGATAACACTCACCCATAGCCTAAGGATCATTAATATGTAATTTTTATATGATTTCATGGTAGAAAAGTGGTGAAATTCCCTAAAGTTCATCAACCCTAGGTTTTCACTCTATCCCCTATGATTTCCACTATTTAGATGTTAATCTACCTAAGTTTTGGTGTAAAAATATAACATTTAAATAGAATTTACTTACCTCTTAGTAGCTAGGCTGTGGAGAGTTCTTCCCAAGCTCTCAAGTCTTCAATGGAGGTGTAAAATGGAAAAAATGAAGGAAATCCCGTGTTTAAGTGAAAGTGCACTGCCTGGCCTACAAGGGTTCCGCACCTGCGGCTCGCACCTGCGGAGTTGGACGGGAAAGACTGGGCCCGCACCTGCGGAGCTGGAGTCCGCACCTGCGTTTCCGCTCCTGCGGAATTAAATCCGCACCTGCGGAATTCCCGCACTTGCGGCTGGGCAACCGCACCTGCGGTCACACCAGATCAGGTGCACCAGCTGCATTTTCAGTTGGTTTTTGGCCTCGTGTGGTGTCCTGGAGGCACCTGGGCCCACCCGAGACCCCGTCTAATTATACCAACAAGTCCTAAATCATAATACGGACTCGCTCGAGCCTTCGGAACACCCGAAACAACGCTAAATCTCAAAATCACCCCTCAAAACCCCTAGGATCAAACTTAAGAATTTCTAAGTTCTTGAATTCAGTTTCAATGCGCAGAACCGACCTATACTACTCGGAATGACACCAAATTTTGCAGGCAAGTCAGGAATGACATAACGGAACTATTTCCAATCTCGAAATTCCGTTCGAACCTCGATAACATAAAATCACGTTCCAAACCAAAATTTCAAACTTAAGGAAACTCTATTTCGCTATTTGGCTCGAAACGCTCCCAGGTAATCCAAAACCCATTTCGGACATACGTACAAGTCCGAAATCATCATCGAAGCTACTGGAATCGTCGAAACTCGATTTCGATATCGTTTACTCAAAATGTTGACCGAAGTCAAACTTGGATTTAAAAGCCAACCTTAAGGAACCAAGTGTTCCTATACTATTCCAAACACTTCCAAATCCCGAACCACCCGTCCCCGCAAGTCACAAATCACGATAAGTCGCTACGAGAAGTATTATTTGGGGGACCGGGGTCCGAATATGCAAAACGACCGGTCGGGTCGTTACATGATACATCCAAAAATGTGGAGACGAAAGGAATTCGACATCATCCTATACAAAAGCCTAAGTAATGAAAATGATCGTAAACTAGGTTTTGTTGCTGGCGTCTTGAATGCTTTTCCAAGTTATTATGACGTCTCCACATTTCATACACCATTCCTGATGTACATCTCTCACCTTCAATAGTTGTGATGATCTCTTGACCATGGGTCCCGTTGTTAGGCCTCGAGCATGATGTTACTTCTCTTGTGCTAGTGTTGGTGGAAGGTCCCATATGTGAGAAGTTGTCGCTCTTTAAAAAAAACACAATGATCATGTGAGCCGCCATTTATTAACTTCAATACTATCAACAATTCAAGTGCAACCGTTGGTGAAGGGGTGGCTTTGCCTGAAGATCTACTAAAATAATTCTTTCTTTCTCATAGAGATTTTGCGTGCTCAAAACTTCAACATATCCGCATCCTGTCTGATATCCGGACCCTTTGAGCTCCTTTGCGAGCCTGCAAAAGAAAACAAAGAGATAAGATTTGTGAAGCATGATAGTCAAAGTTACTACATGCTGTGAGCACGCGATTTTTTACCCACCATACGCTCCTACAGAATTCAACAAAATAAATTAAATTTATAAATATTGTTGAATTTTAGTGTTATTTGTGAATTATTTTTGCATTACATAATCATAATTTATTTTTAAAAAGAATTAGTAAATGCATCATTATCATCAAGGGGTTACAAAAAATATTGTTGATAATTAATTGAATTGATTAATAACAAAATATGATCATTTGACATAAGGTAGATTTAATGGTTAACTTCCTATTTAATTTTTTTTTCTTCTAACAAAAGTGTGAAAAGTTACTCTTTAAATGATATGAGTGTTAAATTAAGTGTTTCACTCTTAATTAATTTACCAATTAATCTATAATTAGACACAATTAAGTTAGAATTAATCACTACATTTTTGTTATTGAGTTTTAGCTTAATTAGATTTAATTAATTAATTCAACATAGGTTAAAAATCGAACCTGGGCTAACTTGCCCAGGCCCAAAACTCATCTCCCTAACACTCAAATAACCCAGCCCAATCAAACCCCTACCCGGCCTGCCCCAGCCTTATACCAAAACGACCCCGTTTAGGCTTTAGCAAACCCCAACCGTTGATCTCCTAAGATCTAACGGCTGGGAACTCCTTAATTATTAAGTATATATATGTCCTAACTATCCCCCACCCTCCTACATTTGCCTAAGTATTACACCCCCTTTTCCCCTCCGTCTCCCACCTCTCTCTAGAGACCGGCCGTCCCCCGCCGTCTCCCACCATTGCTCCACCGTTCCTCCGCCTTGCTCCGCCGGCCGAAAATCGCCATCAGCGGCGGAGCACCACCAATCAAGCCAAAAATTTACCCAGACGATCCTCTCTTCGTCCTCAACCACACCCCACCGTTAGTTCTCCCAAAATCTCACCCCAAAACGAGCAGTTTCCGATCTGAGAATCTGAAAACGTAGAAATCCAACTCCGACCTACTCAAAGACAACTAATAACTCAAACCTACATGAGTCAATAGCTCTTGATTCATGTGGGTTTGAGCCATTTTCAAACCCCGTCGGAGTCCGTCCAAGGTCCGGCGATCTTCAAGTTTTCCGGCCAAACCCTTTTAATGGGTATTCTTCTTTCTTTACTACTTTTATGCAATATAAAAAAACCCGTGTTAAACCCTGTTCCCACTGATTTCTGTCTGTATTAGATTAATTTTGATTTGATTAGTTTATGTTTCCTCTTTTCCCTTATTTGGATTATGTGTTATTTCCTGTTTTCATTCAAGAAAAAGAAAACTTAAATGGTTCTAACCTGTTTTGGTCAATTTACCCTTTGTTTGCATTAAGTCGTTATGTAGTTAACAACATGTCCATAGACTCCTCTTTTCTTTACTGTTTCTGTATGGCATGATAATTATTGTTAGTTTCTACTTCTGTTTAGGGTTAGTTTCCTTTCCTTTTGTTGCTGTTGATTAGGTCCAAATTCTGTTCATTATTTGTTCATTTTTTTGTGCCTTATTGTTGAATTCTGTGATGAATCCATTAATCAACAATAAGTATTTCTTTGCGACAATCATAATTCCTTGCCTTGTTTGAACAAGATTATTTGTATTCATGAATTGGCTAGAATGTATTGCTTCTTTAAGCATAATTACTTGTTGATTAGTTGCTTCATAGTTTACTTGAACATCTTAAATTAGGATTAGTAGATTAATTAGGCTAATACTTAATCCTGAACCAGTGTATGGTCATGAATTAACCTAGTTTAATCCTAAACTTCAAGATTAACCTAATTAATGGTAGTTTATAAAAGCCACTTGTTTAATAGGTTAACCTAGGTTACTAACTAAGTCCTAAATCCTATTTAAGATAATTAACTGAGTTTGCTTAATTGAAGCAAATCAACTAACCTGAGTTAAGGAGGTTAAGGTGACTAATCTCTATTAGGTTAATTAAACTAAAGAATAAATTGATAACTAACCAACTCTAGGAATCTAATCAATTAACCTTTAACTAATTAACCTAACCTTAGTTAAGAATGACTAATAGTTAACTAAAGAGCCTAACAAGGGTTAATTAACCAAGGTTTAACAATAACACAAGAACCTTCTAGACTTATAAAAATCAGATTTGTTAAGGGTATTAAGGTCATTAGGAGAGCTGAAACTTCTAGAACGGGGGCAGCTGTCCCAAAGGATAAGGGTGACAACCGCCCTATGTACTATTTCAGCTTTTGGATGAGGAATATGCCAAAGCATATCCCATCCTTACGCCTCCTATACATAGACCTTCTTTATACAGATTGAGGACTTTTTTTTTTTACACTAAAAAAGCTCTGTTTTACATACTGAAAATTATCCACACACAAAATACCTGCTTTCTTTACCTGCCTCTGCACTCTTTTTCATTAATTTAGCTGCTGAAAATTTTTGAAAAAACCAAAAAAAAAATCCAATAGTTTTTTGATTCATAAATGAAAATTTCCAAAAAAAAAATATTAGTTGAAAAGACTTGACTTCTTTCAAGAATTATCAAAGTCCTGGTGTTTTGATCCTCAGTTCTTATTTCATCTTTGGTGTTTCTGATTCTTCTAAAAATCTCAAGTGTTCTACTCGATTTCCTGGACCTTTATTGGTATTATTGGGTCAGTTTTTTTGGGTGGTAATTGTTGCTAAAGTTGCTTGTTAATTGCTGCTGGTTTATCTTTCTTCTTTGGCTGGTTTTGCTGCTTTTTCCCTGGACCTTTATTTGGTCCAGATCTGTTTATCATTTTCTCTTTAGAAAGGTATGTAATTGTTTAACTCTATTGAGAAGTTCAAATCTGAAATCTTTTCTTCTTCTTTGTTGTCTGAAACTTTCTCCTATAGCTGAGTTCTCTGCTTATCTGATCTTGTATGAAAAGCTGTTAATGAATCCGAATGTGTATATGTAATATCTGAATTCTCGGAATCAGTGTGGTTGCTTGTAAGTTTGTTTATCCCAAATGTATTGAGTATTTTTGTAGTTTAGATGTTAGTTTTGTATTTGCTTTAATTTATTAAGGTAAAATGCACTAGGGTAGATGAATTTGATTTCTTAATAGTCAAATTCACCCCATAATAGTGCACAAACAATATTTTATGTCGCTTAAATCACCCCTTTAAGGGTATAAAATAAGTAATCAAAAGGCCTCCTAGAGTAAAGAATCTGAATCCCTTAAAATGGTCAGATTCGTTCTCTAAAAATGCCTAGAAAATCGAAGTCATGGTATAATAAAGTGTTGAATGTTAAGGGATATAAAAGATGATACCTATGAGTTAAATCTCACCCTTTTTATGGTCAGATTCAGTCCACAAAAGATGAACATCTTTTGTTCTCCTAGTATGATATAGAACATCATTAAGGTTGAGTCTAACCTCCTTTATGGTTAGATTCATCTTATAAAATTCTCAAAGGTCTATTGCTAATGCTGTCCAAATAGTAAAACTTTGGACTCATAATTTTAGACTAACGTTAAAAGATGCAAGATCAAATCTTTAAAGAACTGCTGAAGCTTACACGAGAGTAGCAGCCCTTAGTTTCTTTTTCTTACCTCATTTTTATTTTGTTAGAAACTTATATTCAGAAACATTAAAAAACTGTATTTTTACCTTTATTTGTGTTTGTAATATGGACTGAACTCAAACTTATATTCAATTTTATATACTGCTGGTCCAGCTTTCAGTTAGTGGTTATTATAAGTGTTGGGGTATGATCCAAAAAATCTTGTTCACACGATTTCGATATGTACTTACACTAGAAATGAATTTGTATTGCGAATTACTATTTTTTTTGTAAATTTTTGTTTAAAATCCTGAAACGTGAACGCTCCAGATTCAGTGATTCTTGAAATAAAATTAGGAGTCTGTAATGCAAATTCTTCGATTTATTTTACACATTGGAATTTTCTGGATTGGTCATAATAGATGTACAAATGCTACCCAAATAAGATTCTATACATACGAAGTTGAATGGCATGAGTCTAGACTACTTGAAACTGACAAAAAACTATTAATACAAATAGCCAAATGTGTTTATTCAATTTTTATGTAACTTGTAGTAAAAAACGTAGCACATTCTCTAGTAAACTTTATGTGTGTGGATATATTTCTTCTACAGAATTGTATAGCTTTATCATGTCCAAATAGCCTAATTAGGATGGCCTAAAGTGATAAAAATCGGGCTAAACTAGGCCGTGACCCGAACTCGTGACTTGATTTAGAGTATCCAATTTAGATATAGTGAATTTCGAAACCCCTCTTAGATAGTGACTACTTTGAACTTAGAAAGATAAATTAATCACCAAAATATACATTTGACGTAACTTTGAATGAAAACAACTAAAATATACCTTTTTTCCAAATTATGTATACGTTTACGTAACACAAATAAAGACTAAAATGAACACTCGTAGAGACAACTTTAGGAACGAATTTCTTAAAAATCATCGGAATTGCGTACACGCTCGCGTGGCGTGACTTCGGTTTCTTTTTGACAACAAAACAAAAAAATATCCGTTTGCGCACTTCATTTATCTTGTTAAATGAGTTCAGTGTCGAGAATTATGTACACGTCCGCGTGACATGATTTTAGACGCATCTTAAACTCTACGGGTTTACGCATTCGTGACCCGTCTTAAATAACTCTTCAAATACAAGTGAATGATAAAAGCGGTAAAAAATATAAAAAATGCACTTAGGTATAAAAGCAGTAGTTGAACAATTTAGGCCAAATTTAATCATTAAGCGACCGTGCTAGAACCATGGAACTCGGGAGTGCCTAACACCTTCTCCCGGGTTAACAGAATTCCTTACCCGGATTTCTGGTTCGCAGACAATTTAACAGAGTCAAAATTCCTCGGTTTTGGGATTTTTAATAATTAAATGGTGTCCCAGAACACCGTAAAAAATCTGGGTTGCGACTCTGAATAAAATAAATCCCAAAAATCGAATAATGTCACTTAAAGTGGAAAAACTCCCTTATTACCCTCACAGGTGAAAAAGGAGGTGTGATAGCTCTGGCGACTCTGCTGGGGATCGAACCCAGAATCTCTGGTTCAGAGTTCAAGAATGCAAGTTTGTATGTGATTTTACTTGGCTTTCTCAATTTTTGATATTACTGTGTTTTGTGCGCTCAAATGTGCTAAATATTATTTACCGCTTTGATATTTATTTGAACTGTATTATATACTGTCTCCTTACGCCTCCCTTCTAAGTCTTCTTAAAATTGGTGCACACGTTTGCGTGGCCCACCTTTCTGTTAGAGGTCATACCAAGTAAGAAATGCGGGGATGGACTAGCCACTAGGCCGGATAGCTTTTCGTGCTTTAATACGGCTCCCACCCCGACTCGAGTTGTCTGCTCGGGTAGCCAAGGTCTAGAACAAAACCCTAGATTTAACCCTAGAATGACAAAACCTCATGCCGGATCCTAGTAGGAACGATTATCTGCATCATGTGCATTTTTGACGTAGGGGATTCAACACAGGGGTTGGGTCCGTCTAGGACAGGTGTACCCGAAACAAAAAAAGACCATCCTGATGCATCCTACTTGCTATACGTACATCATTTGTCTCGGTTTGTTTGTTGGCCGGCTAAAGAAAGAAAGAAAAACAATAGAAAAAAGAAAGAAAAAACCAAGAGTGAAGGAGGATAGAAATTTACCAGTTTTGAAAAGAACCTGATAATTGAAAAATACCTCGGAACTCCGTCAAAAGTTTCCGGAAAAAAGAAGGATTTCAAAATAATTGAAAATGAGGAGAAAAAGAGTTTCAAAATAGTTGTAAATGAGCCAAAATGAAAAATAATTCAAAGTCATTTTTTCTTTAGTTATGTCAAAACTGACCGAACTAGGTGGGTCTGATTCTCATCGGATATGAGATACGTAGGCAAGCCTCATCAGTGCCGACCCCACTTTTCAAAAACAAACAAAAATGTCTGTCAGTCAAAATAAAACCGACCAAGCTTCGGTTAAAGTCTTACATTGTTCATGCCAAAATAGCCTTAGAACATGTTACATTGTCGAAGGGTTGTTTTAGTTAAAGAACGAATTTGTCTGTCACTTTTTCCGAAAAGTACCTTGTTTGGCCTCAAAACTTTACTCGGAGTAGGAAGGGGCCATTTTTGCAAAAATGACCACTTTGGTCAAATATTGCACAAATAAGCCGCTTTAGGAGAGTTTGTCTTTCAAAAATTAAAAATGGGTCTTTTGTGTCAAAATCAGAGGTAAACCTAACCCTGTTTGCTCACAGGTGCAAAAATGAACACTGCCCAAACTCCATAGCTGAACACCGTAGAAGGGGCTCCACTACAACTCCAGATGTGGTGGCATGATCTAGATAAAGAGGGCAAAGAATGGGTTCGCGAACAATTGGGGTCTCTTGTTGATCTTATGGGGGTCAAGCCCAGAAATGACTTGATCCAAGCCTTGGTAACCTTTTGGGACCCGGTCCGCAATGTTTTCCGCTTCTCAGACTTTGAACTCACCCCGACCTTAGAAGAGGTCGCCGGATATGCAGGTTTTGGTCGGGACTTAAGAAATCAACAAATCATCTTTCCAAGACCTATCTCGGTGCGTCGGTTCTTCGAGGTCCTTCATGTTAGCCGGCAACTCAGAAAAGACCGAGTATTCAAGGAGTGTTGTTCATTTTATTTCCTATATTTTAGATACGGCTTCTCAGATGGATTTGAAATCCATGAAAAAGGATTGACCAACAAGGAAGATAAGGATACTTGGAGAATCCATCGCTGGTTTGCTTTCATCGTAGCATTTCTGGGTGTTATGGTCTTTCCCAATGCCGAAGGGACTATTGACGTTCGGGTGGCCAAAATCGCCCAAGTCTTGACTGAAAAGAAAGATCATACTTTGGTTCCACTCATATTATCTGACATATTTCGGGCTTTGACTGAATGCAAGTCAGGAAAAACATTTTTTGAAGGTTGTAATGTCATTCTCCAGATGTGGCTGATTGAACATCTTCGCCACCAACCACCACTCATAAGCTATGGTACCGATACTGGTAAAGACAACTTCATCCAGGGATATGAGGAAAGAGTAAAGATTACCTTTGCCCAGAAGGGGTTGGGGCCTGGGTTGATCATCTAAGATCTCTAAAAGCAAGCCGAATATAATGGACTTTGGGATGGCTCCCACTCCGATAAGTCATACTTATGTCCGCTACCAGGAACCACCTGTTGTTGATGGGTCTCAAGAGTATCCAACCATATGCACCCCAGCGAGTTTTGAGACAATTAGGCCGTTACCAAGTCATACCTGAAGAAGAGGATTTGAGCGTCCAAGTTATCGAGCTACACCCCGAGGCCCCCTTACATGAGGCCTTAGTTCAACAAAGTTGGAACGAGTGTCGGTACTTGAAAGCAGATACTCAGGTACCCAATCCTACTAGAGGGGAAGTTGATCCAATGTATGAGGCATGGTTTGAGAAGAGGAGTTTCATTGCTGAAGAACCGGAACCTGAGCCAGAGAGGCCCTTTAAAAGGCCTCATGTGCAAGCTTTTGATGATAAAGTTCAAGAAAGGCTAGCTTGGGCCGAAAAAGAAAGAGAATATCAAGCCACCATCCATGCTTTAAAAGAAAAGTTGAGAAATATGGAGTTCGACAATCAGTTGTAGGCACAGGTAGTCGAGGGTGAAAACGGCAAATGACCCGAGAAAATGAGGCGCTCAGTGCCCAAGTTCGGAACCTGAAGATAGCCCTCGAGACACCTGTGAGAAGCGAAAGAGATGAAAATCTCATTAACAACTTAAGGTTGAAGGTGCATGACTACACCTTCGATTTAAGAAAAGCTGAAAAAGACTTGCTAGAAGCCCAAAGGGAGTTAGCAAAAGGGACAGAAGAGAAGACTCGTCAACTGAGGCAAAAATATAGTAAAGAAATGGCCATCTTGAAAGAAAAGTTATTTGCCATGGGGAACGAAATGGTCCAACAGACAAAAGACTTTAGAGTAGAGAAGGAGCATTGGTATGCAGAGATTGGTCAGTTGGAGGGAACAGTGCAAGAATTGCAAAAGCAAAATGATGCAACTGCCCAGGTGTTAGAAGCCCGATCACATCAAGTAGACCGCTTACTTCGGGAGAAGGGGATCATACGGAACATAATTACAGAAATAGCCGACTACGTGGTGCAAAAATGCCACAAGTGCGAGGGTATGACCACTTCCATGTTCTTTGCCACCATGATGACTTTCGTCCATCAAGTAATGGACGAATTGGATCGACTTCAGCAGGATATTGCACAGAGGACTGCCAATGCACCACCAGCACCGAGAAGACAACCAGAGGCTTTACTTTACCATTGATGTTTTTGAGTCTGTACTTTTATTTTTAAATGTTAAGATGTCTTGTTTTAAGTCTAGAGTCTGTATTTTTCTTTCATGTTCATTTAGTATTTCCAAAAATCACTTGTAATGAAAAGAACTATCTTTAATAGTGAAATGAAATTTGCCTTTATTTATCTATTTCGTGAACTACGAGATGATCTGATTCATGCGGCGTCATGATACGTAGGCAATCCACATAGGATTCAATCCTAATCTTAAAATAAAAAAGAAAAAAAAGAAAAAAAAAGAAAAATAGAGAGAAAATTAAAGCTGGGATGAAACACACAGCCGTTGCAAACATTTTTAGAACAACAATAACTGCTTAGGTGCATCGCATCCCAACGTGTGATTCCTATGTGTTAATATCTCCCACTAACCCAATTTGATGTCTACTCTTAAAAGGTTACTATTTTTACGGTGGTTGGTTTGCGGTGGTATTCTGGCGACACATCCTTATTTCACCAGATCTGAAGGAAGTATTGCGATGACATCGGAAAGTCACCTATCTATTATTGAACCAGAGGATGGCCCCACATCGGTTATCCCTCAAGCGGAATTGGCAGTCGCCGAAGAAAACAGAAGACTGAAATGCCATATGCTAGAGATGTGGGACGCTTGGTCCAGTGGTAGGGAGCCACCTAATGCCATCCCCGATTTTCCTGAACTGATTCCCAGAACCGGAGGGACCACCAACGTTCCCATTTCAATGCCAAACCCATTTATCTACATTTTGGGTTCCCAACCATGGCCTCAAATTATACCGGAATGCCTTCTGAGGTTCATTCCCAGGCACCGACTTCGGGATTCCCTTCTGTGGTGTTCACTGTGCCTCCAGCTGTCGGTGTGGCACAACCAACACTAGCGCGACAGAGTTTCGAGCCAGCAAATTTTACTTTCCAAGCTCCTCAGTTCTAGTTGGATACTGCCCGGGTTACTCCAAATGCTTACCCACAATACCCACAATTTGAGTCTCCTGTGGAACTAGAAAAGATCTTGAAAAATATTGAACATGATGAAATAACCCGAAAAATGAAGAGCCTCGAGCAAAGTTTTAAAAACATCCAGGGTTTAAGCGGCCAAAAGAGCATGTCATACGCTGATTTATGCATGTTTCCTCACGTGCATCTACCTGTGGGTTTCAAGACACCAAAATTCGAAAAGTATGAAGGACATGGTGACCCGATCGCTCATCTAAAGAGATACTGAAACCAATTGAGAGGAGCGGGAGGCAGAGAAGAGCTATTGATGGCTTATTTTGGGGAAAGTCTTACCGGTATCGCCTCAGATTGGTACATTGATCAAGACATATCCCATTTGCATGTATGGGATGACTTGGCTCGAGATTTCGTAAGATAATTCCATTACAATATGGATATAGCTTCGGACAGAAATTCTCTGTCCAATCTCAAAAAGAAATCTTCCGAAAGCTTCCGGGAGTACGCAATCAAATGGCGGGAACAGGCATCCCGAGTGAAACCTCCCTGGTGAAAAATGAAATGATTAGTATCTTCTTACAGGCCCAAGAGGCCGATTATTTTCAGAATATGATGTCCACCATGGGCAAGCCGTTCGCGGAGGCCATACAAATTGGCGAGATGGTCGAAAATAGCTTGAAGACAGGCCGAATTTTAAGTCAATATGCTTTGAGAGCCACCTCCCAAGCCATTCAAACCGGCTCGGGAGGCCTGGAAAATAGAAAGAAGAAAGAAGAAGGAGCCATGATGGCTTCGGGCCCTAGGAATTCTTGACGACCTCGGGAATATCCAGGCCCATTTCTCAGAACTGCACAACACTACTATCCTCATCAGGAAGCAGCCTATTCCATGCTCTATGCCGTAATGAATGCTCAGTCACAAACCCGACCACAACAGTATAACCAAAACAGAGCTCCACCACCCAGAAATAACCATCCTCCTCCAGCTCCATATAATCCACGCCCTCCTCAAAACAACTACCCGTACAATGCTTACCCCCGTGAACCACCAAGGAAATTTAACTTCACTCCTATTGGTGAGCCTTATGCGAGCCTTTTCCCAAAGTTAGTCCAGATGGGACTTCTGCAGCCCGTACCTTCGACCAGGCAAAATTCAACATCAGCACCATATAAGCCAGGAACCAATTGTGCCTACCAGTCCGGAGCGGAAGGGAACGACACGGAGGAATGTTGGACCCTTAAACGAGCCATGGATAACCTTATAGAACAAAAGAAAGTGGTGCTAAGGGACGAAGAAGCTCCCAATGTGACGAATAATCCATTGCCCATTCACAATAATGGGCCTGTTATCGGCATGATTTGCGAGGACAAAGATTTTAATCCAGCTTTAAAGGATATCATTGCCATCGTAGATGTAGGGACAAAGCCCAAGGCGGAACCTAAGCCAATTAAGGAAATGAAGAAGAGTGACCCCGTCCCTCAGGCCACGGGGAAGGCTGAAGCCAAGACAAAGACGGGACCCTCCAAAGGAGCTGTTCTTTACATCCCCAGGGCACCCAGGAAGGAACAATGTATGTTAAGTCCTCCCAGAAGACTACAATTCAATAGAGCCATGATGATCGACCCAACAATGTATGTGCCAAAAGGGACGTACGTGGCACGGGGGAAAATAACTTCACCAAAGATGAATGAGCCCGTGGTTATTAGCCGCGCATCACAAACTCCCGTAAAGAATACTACTACCGTCCCTTGGAACTACAAAAAGACGACAGTAACATACAAGGTAAAAGAGATCACGGGGGAAGCAATTGAAGCAAACTCCTCTGAAAGATACCTTAATTCGAAAGAATTAGCCAAGAACAAGCACAAACGCTTCCCCCTCAAGAAACCCATCACCGCCGAAGAAGCGGAAGAGTTCTTCAAGAAAATGAACATGACTGAATACGCCACAATTGAAGAGCTCAGGAAAACCCCTGACCAAGTCTCACTTTTATCTCTGTTGATGGGATCAAACGAGCATCAGAAAATACTCTTGAAAACGTTGAATGAAGCGTATGTGCCAGCGGAGACCTCAGTCGAACAACTGGAGAGAATGGCTGAGCGCTTCTTTGAAGTAAATAAAATTTCTTTCAGTCGTAATGATCTACCTCCTGAAGGGGACGCTCACAACAAAGCCTACACTTAACAGTTAAAAGTGAGGGATATTATGTGAAGAGAGTTATGTTGGATGGAGGTTCCGGGGTAGATATTTGCCCTTTATCAACGCTTCAAAGGATGGAAATCGGCATTGAACGAATCAGGCCGAATAATGTGTGTCCGCGCTTTTGATGGAATCAAAAGGGACACCATTGGAGAAATCGACATAGTCATGACAATCGGCCCGGTGGATTTCACGGTGACCTTCCAAATCTTGGACATGGATACCTCGTATAACTTCCTGTTAGGAAGACCGTGGTTTCACGCTGCTGGAGCGGTGCCATCTACCCTCCACCAAATGGTCAAGTTCGAACATGAAAACCAGGAGATAGTGGTCCACGGGGAGGACGAGCAGTCAATCTACAGAGACCCCTCGGTCCCCTGCCTAGAAGCCAGAGAAGGGAGCGAGCATATTGTCTATCAAGCATTTGAAATTGTGCTTGCAGATCAACATGAAGAAGGGACTCCATGCTCACAACCCTGTTTATCTAATGCATCAATCATGGTCGCTACTGACATACTTAGACACAGGTTTAAACTCGGAAAGGGGCTTGGGGTATCTCTACAAGGCATCCCTGAACCGATCTCTCTACCCCCCGCCGAAAAATACTTTGGCATAGGTTTATAGGACACAAATGAAGATGTGCAATGGGCCAACGCCCGCAAAAACAATGGATGGGAACTGCCTCAGCCAGTCCCACACATTACTGAGACCTTCATCGAACCACAATATATTGAAGGAGAAGAAGAAGAGGCCTTTACGGCCGAAGAAATTGAGGAAATATGTGGGGCCATGAGACAAATGTTATATGAGACCAACATAGTTCAGCTAGGAGAAGGCTCAAGCACCGCTGAGGTGCAGTACATGGGTCCAAATGCCAAGTTGAAGAACTGGAAGGCTACTCCTTTCTAAATTATACGGGAATATTGGTAGTTCATGTTTTGCTATCCTTTCTACACTTCGCGTTATTTCAGGGTGTAGATCGAGAGTTTTTAATTTTATTGTCTTTAAATTCCAATGTAAAACCCATGTTATCTTCAAATTCAATGAAATGAAATCAAAATTTCATCGTCTATTATTCTTTCTGATTTCGTTATTTTTCTTATTTTTTCAGTCATAATAATGCGGCTCTAAATAACATGACATGCTTGCGGACTTCATGCCCTGATCTTAAAACGCTGTCTAATTTCGAAATAATGACTCAAGAACCAGAATATGATGAAGATGAGGCTTTTAGGGAAATAAACAGAGAATTGGAACAATTCGAGAATAAGCCTAAGCCAAACCTAAATGAAACCGAGCCAGTTAATTTGGGTAATTCAGAAGAGGTTCGAGAGACCATGATAAGCGTTCACACGGATGAGAAAACTAGGGATGCATTGATTCAACTTCTATTCAAATTCAAAGATGTGTTCGCTTGGTCCTATGACGATATGCCCGGACTAAGTGTTGATTTAGTGGTACACAAGTTGCCAACTCATCCCGATTGCCCACCCGTCCAACAAAAGCAAAGAAAATTCAAAACATATATTAGTGACAAAATTAAAGAAGAGGTCACCAAACAACTAAAAGCCGGTGTAATCCGAGTAGTCAGATACACCACATGGCTAGCCAACGTAGTCCCAGTACCCAAAAAGGACGGGAAACTCAGAGTATGTGTTGATTACAGAGATTTAAACAAAGCAAGTCCCTAAGACAATTTCCCGCTATCAAACATCCATATCCTGGTCGACAATTGTGCCAAACATGAGGTCCAGTCATTAGTGGATTATTATGCCGATTATCATCAATTCTTAATGGATGAAGAAGATGCAGAAAAGACAGCTTTCACTACACCATGGGGGACCTATTGCTACAGGGTCATGCCGTTCGGTTTGAAAAATGCCGGGGCAACCTATATGAGAGCCATGACTGCTATTTTCCATGACATGATGCACCAAGAAATTGAGGTGTACATTGATGATGTCATTATTAAATCCATAACACAGGAAGGCCATGTTCGGGACCTGAGAAAATTCTTCGAGCAGCTACGCAAATATGACTTGAAATTGAACCCTGCCAAATGTGCATTTGGTGTTCCTTCTGGGAAACTATTGGGTTTATAGTTAGCCGCAGGGGCATTGAATTAGATCCGACTAAGATAAAGTCCATCCAAGATCTACCACCTCCAAGGACCAAGAAAGAGGTCATGAGCTTGTTAGGAAGGTTGAACTACATCAGCCGATTTATTGCACAACTTACAACCACCTGTGAGACGATATTCAAGCTTTTAAAGAAAGATGCGGCGATCAAATGGACAGAGGAATGTCAGGAAGCCTTTGAAAAAATCAAAGAATATTTGTCAAACCCGTCAGTGCTGGTCCCGCCTGAACTAGGAAGGTCTTTGTTCTTATACCTGACGGTCCTGGAGAACTCTTTTGGTTGTGTCCTCGGGCAACATGATGTTACCGGAAAGAAAGAGCAGGCCATCTATTAGCTGAGCAAGAAATTCACTGGCTATGAAGCCAAATACACTCTGCTGGAGAGAACTTGTTGCGCCCTGACTTGGGTTGCTCAAAAGCTCAGACATTATTTGCTGGCTATACCACATATCTCATAACTAGGTTCGATCCTTTAAAATACATATTCCATAAGCCAATGCCCACTAGGAGGTTAGCAAAATGGCAAATCCTGCTCACAGAGTTTGACATTGTCTATGTCACCCGCACAGCCATGAAAGCTCAAGCCTTGGCCGATCATTTGGCTGAAAACCCGGTTGATGATGAATACCAACCATTAAGCACTTATTTCCCGGATGAGGAAGTCAACTCAGTCGAAGTAATCTCAGAAGACACTAATACCTGGAAAATGTTCTTCGACGGAGCAGTCAATGCAAAAGGTGTTGGGATTGGGGCAATTTTGATTTCGCCTATGGGACAACACTATCCAGCCACGACCCGCCTCCATTTTTTCTGTACAAACAATACTGCAGAATATGAAGCTTGTATAATGGGCATGAACATGGCTATTGACATGGATGTAGTAGAGTTATTAATCATGGGAGACTCTGATTTGATAATCAAGCAAGCTCAGCGAGAGTGGGAAACTCGAGATGTTAAGCTCCTTCTATACATGCAACATGTGGAAGATCTTAGCGAACGATTCGAAGCCGTCGAGTTTAGATATATCCCTCGATGCCACAATGAGTTAGCTGACACACTGGATACCCTAGCTGCAATGCTTCCATACCCGGGAAATGTTCACATTGACCCGTTGGAAATTCAAATCAAATAAAGACATGGTTATTGTAACACGGTCGGAATAGAGCCCGATGTCCAACCATGGTATCATGACGTCAAAAGATTCTTGGAAACAAAAGAGTACCCGGAGCAGGACACTGGGGATCAAAAGAGAACCATTAGAAGGATCGCCAACAATTTCTTCTTAAGCGGAGAGGTGTTGTACAAAAGGACCCCAGATCTGAATTTGTTAAGATGCGTGGATGCCAAAGAAGCTGAAAAGATTATGAACGAAGTACATTCAGGGGTATGCGGTCCCCATATGAACGGGTACGTTCTCGCAAAGAAAATCCTGCGAGCAGGTTATTACTGGATGACCATAGAAAAGGATTGCTTTAGTTTTGTCCGGAAGTGCCATCAGTGTCAAATACACGGTGACCTGATTCATGCACCGCCCTCAGAATTACATCCCATATCAGCACCTTGGCCCTTCGTTGCCTGGGGAATGGATGTCATCGGGCCAATCGAGCCAAAAGCCTCAAATGGACACATAATTATTTTGGTTGCCATCGACTATTTCACAAAATGGGTCGAAGCAGTTACTTTTAAAGCCGTCACTAGGAAAGTAGTGGTGGACTTCGTGCATTCAAACATTATATGTCATTTTGGTATCCCAAAGACTATCATTACCGACAATGCCGCGAATATGAACAGTAACTTGATGAGGGAGGTGTGTGAACAGTTCCAAATCACACACAACAATTCTACTCCTTACCGACCTAAAGCCAACGACGCCGTTGAAGCAGCAAACAAAAATATCAAGAAAATTCTCAGGAAAATGATTCAAACTTCTAGGCAATGGCACGAGAAATCGCCCTTTGCATTATTGGGATATCGCATGACCGTACGTACATTAGTTGGGGCTATGCCTTATCTATTGGTTTACGGCACTGAAGCCGTGATCCCTGCGGAAGTCAAAATTCCCTCCCTTCGAATAATTGTCGAAGCTGAAATTGAGAATGATGAATGGGTCAAAACCCGGTTGGAACAGTTAACTCTGATTGATGAGAAAAGAATGGCCGCAGTCTGCCACGGGCAGTTGTACCAACAAAGAATGGCCCGCGCCTATAACAAGAAAATACGGCCCAGGAACTTCGAAGTGGGGCAACTTGTCCTAAGACGTATCCTCCCACACCATGAAGAAGCGAAAGGAAAATTCGCCCCGAATTGGAAAGATCCTTACATCATAAGAAAATTTCTACCAAAAGGAGCATTGTACTTGGGGGACATCGAAGGAAATGATCCCGAAGCGCCTGTCAATGCAGACGCAGTCAAAAGATATTATGTTTGACCTTTTCGTGATGATATTCGTGATCGAAATGACAAAGGCTTTCATTCACGCTACCCCAAACTCTACCAGTTTTGGTAAACCCTTTGAGCCAGTTACTCTTCCTTGATTACCCTCTTTGGAACTTGAAGTGTTGATTAAAAAAAAAGAAGAAAAATGATGATAAAAAAAAGAAAAAAAAGAAGAAGAGAAAAATCAAAACAAAAGAAAAACTTCCTGAACTACGTCTGACTTGATTCCGAAAGGATACGTAGGCAACCTCTCCCTGGGGTTCAGTCACACCAAAATAAAAATCCACATTCCCCCAAGAGTTTAAGTTGGGGCAAGTGTTAAAATTCTGAAATGATTCGCCTGAAAAGTTCCAAAGTTGTAATTCAATACCAAATTCCTTTTTACCCCAAAAAACCTGTTCAAGTCCTTCCGATCGATCGACGAAGAAAAGCCAGAATTGGAGGATACAGTCATTTGGATCGGATGAAAGCAACGAGAGAAACTAAAATGAGAGAGTCTTATCGGTGAAAACCCACACATGCACCATAAGGCGATAGTGAGAAGAGAAACTAAAAATGAGAGAGTCTTGTTAGTGAAAACTCGCAAAGAGCACTGCAGGGCGACGACGAGAAGAGAAATGAGAGAGGTTAGTCGGTGAAAACCCGAAAAGGGCACTACTAATCGAAAAGAGGATGATTGGTTACTGATATCGGCATGGTCTGGGGCAAGGTTTCTCAACCTTGAGTTAAAAATCGTGACGAATTTCTGAGAGTCAGATGGTTTATATAGATCAGGCATCTAGTCCAAGACGCATGTCATGTCCATTAAGGCCGCATATACTCCAGATAAGTCCTTCTTCTCTTTTCCCCCGAAAAGGATATTTCTTGTCAAAATTTATTGTTTCCGCTTCTTTGTTGTTTTTCTTTCAATCCCTTTCGGTCTGACTCTATTTCTAAAAAGCAAGACAAAGAAAGGATGGCAAGAATGATTTACAGGTTTCTCGTTTGACATGAGCCAACATGCAAAGGGCGCCGAGCCTCAATCAGGGGCATCGAGTCAATCCCGACTGGCCGCAACGCTCGATGCTTTAAAGGCAAAACCTTTGAAAGGAGAAAACCAAATCAAAATGCTTATAAAGGCAATTGAAGTGAAAGGATAGGTCCCACATGGCTAGCTCTCTTGGCAAAGGTCAGAAAGCCAAAAATGCTCTAGATGCTTTAAAAGTTAAACTTGGAGGAAAATCGGAAGTGAAAGGCCGATGAAGGCAAAATAAAGTTGGAAAAGGTTAAGTCCCACGCGACTAACCGATGAAGCAGAATTTGAGGGGGTCAAAACTTCCCTGATACTTTGGAAATCCAAAAGAAAAGCAAGTAAAAGGCCTACAAAGCCAAAATAAAGTCAAATGTTGGGTCCCACGTGACCGATAGTCATGGTAAAAGCTGGAAACTCAGGTCCCCGAGGTCAAAAATGAAACCCAATTCCCAGCAAGCAAGTGAATATTTGAGATCTTCGTCACAAGAATTGAGATCAAGCGGTCGAAAATCAAGGCCGCAAAACCAATCATCGTTTCAAACTAACAAATTGTTCTTTGACTGAAGGAAACAAGTGTAACAACCTTGCAAAGGCAAGCGTAACCAAAAGAAAGGGCGCAAGAGCTAGAAGCAGCTCCGCAGAAATAACTCCAAAAGGGAAGTTTCTCCAAAATTCCTTTCCCACATTTACTCAAAATGAAAAGAAAAGAAGAACAATAAGGTTGAAATCAACCCAAACTTGAAGTGGTATAGGGTCTCCAAACCCTAGCTACACCTTTTCCAACGCAGGGTACACTCCCTAGTTGATGCCGGCATAGGGTATACAACCCCTAGCCGATGATTTCTTTTCCAGCATAGGGTACACAACCCCTAACTGATGTTTTCCTTTCCCGACATGGGAGCATACGTTCCCATAGTCGATGCCAATCAAGGGTATACATTCCCTGGTTGATGATTTTTTTTCCCGACGCAGGGTATACACTCCCATAGTCGATGCCAATCAAGGGTATACATTCCCTGGTTGATGATTTCTTTTCCCGACGCAGGGTATACACTCCCGTAAACGATGCCAATCAAGGGTATACATTCCCTGGTTGATGATGTCTTTTCCTGACGCAGTGTATACACTCCCGTAGTCGATGCCAATCAAGGGTATACATTCCCTGGTTGATGATTTCTTTTCCCGACGCAGGGTATACACTCCCGTAGTCAATTCCAATTAAGGGTAAACATTCCCTGATTGATGATTTCTTTTCCAATTAAGGGTATACATTCCCTGATTGATTTCTTTTCCCGACGCAGGGTATACACTCCCGTAGTCGATTCTAATTAAGGGTATACATTCCATGATTGATGATTTCTTTTCCTATTAAGGGTATACATTCCCTGATTGATTTCTTTTCCCGACACAGGGTACACTCCAATAGTCGATGCCAATTAAGGGTATACATTCCCTGATTGATGATTTCTTTTCCCATTAAGGGTATACATTCCCTGATTGATTTCTTTTCCCGACACAGGGTACACTCCCATAGTCGATGCTTATTAAGGGTATACATTCCCTGATTGATGATTTCTTTTCCAGTTAAGGATATACATTCCCTGATTGATTTCTTTTCCCGACATAGGGTATACAATCCCTAGTTGATGTTATTTTGCAACATAGGGTCCCCAACCCCTAGTTGATCTTGCTTTGAGATATATGGTATCCACTCCCTAGTCTACAAGGGTGCACTACTCCCGGCTTTTCATCGCTTTCAATAATAAAGTAGTATATATTTATTTACAATAACTCATGAAATTTTCCTAGTGAAAACTGGGGCAGAAAATTTTGTTCGTTTTTCTTTGATTTTGTGCAGATTACATTTTAGGACAATAGACTCGAGACGACCCAAAAGAAGAAGTTTCAATCCAGAATAATAAAACAAAAAGAGAAGTTTGAATCCAAAGTGCAGATACGAAGAAGATATGGACTATTCAGAACGAGATTGAAGTCATCCGTTCAGTATATCGTGCCTTGATCCGAGGAACGATAAGACGAAACCAGCACTTGCGGATAACAATCATCAAGATCCAGGTCAGAGTCAGCAAAGGCCAAGACTCAAGACCAAGTCTTAGATAGGAATCTTGTAACTAGCAGCTGATAGGTTTAGTTAGTCTTTCGTTTTGTTACTTTGGGTGTAATAAGGAGATCAACAGCAGTAACAACAGCAACCGCAGTGAAACCACAGTTACTTAGTAGTCCCAGCTACCAAAACTTCCAGAACTACACTGACATTATTCCTTTATAACCAAGGATCTGTAGGCAACCTTTGAAGCAGGGTTCGGTCAAACTTTTCAAAAACGCTTCACATGGAGTATTTAAACGGGTAAAAGTTGCTCGTAACTGCTCACTTTGTCTTTGCTCGAAAACCCTTCGTGTTTTCGAACAAAGAGGAGCAGCTGCGAGAATGTGATATTTTACCCACCATACGCTCCTACAGAATTCAACAAAATAAATTAAATTTATAAATATTGTTGAATTTTAGTGTTATTTGTGAATTATTTTTGCATTACATAATCATAGTTTGTTTTTAAAAAAAATTAGTAAATGCATCATTATCATCAAGGGGTTACAAAAAATATTGTTGATAATTAATTGAATTGATTAATAACGAAATATGATCATTTGACATAAGGTAGATTTAACAGTTAACTTCCTAATTTAATTTTTTTTCTTCTAACAAAAGTGTGAAAAGTTACTCTTTAAATGATATGAGTGCTAAATTAAGTGTTTCACTCTTAATTAATTTACCAATTAATCTATAATTAGACAAAATTAAGTTAGAATTAATCACTACATTTTTGTTATTGAGTTTTAGCTTAATTAGATTTAATTAATTAATTCAACATAGGCTAAAAATCGGACCCGGGCTAACTTGCCCATGCCCAAAACTCATCTCCCTAACACTCAAATAACCCAGCCCAATCGAACCCCTACCCGGCCTGCCCCAGCCTTATACCAAAACGGCCCTGTTTAGGCTTTAGCAAACCCCAGCCGTTGATCTCCTAAGATCTAACGGCTGGGAACTCCTTAATTATTAAGTATGTATATGTCCTAACTATCCCCACCCCCTCCATTTGCCTAAGCATTACACCCCCCCTTTCTCCTCCGTCTCTCACCTCTCTCTAGAGACCGGCCTTCCCCCGCCATCTCCCACCATTGCTCCACCGTTCCTCCGCATTGCTCCGCCGGCCGGAAATCGCCACCGGCGATGGAGCACCACCAATCAAGCCCAAATTTTACCCAGACGATCCTCTCTTCGTCCTCAACCACACCCCACCGTTACTTCTCCCAAAATCTCACCCCAAAACGAGCAGTTTCCGATCTGAGAATATGAAAACTTAGAAATCCAACTGCGACCGACTCAAAGACAACTAGTGACTCAAACCTACATGAGTCAATAGCTCTTGATGAGTGCTATTGATTCATGTGGATTTGAGCCATTTTCAAACCCCGCCGGAATCCGGCCAAGGTCCGACGACCTTTAAGTTTTCCGGCCAAACCCTTTTAACAGGTATTCTTCTTTCTTTACTACTTCTATGCAATATCGAAAAAAACCATGTTAAACCCTGTTCCCACTGATTTCTGTCTGTATTAGATTAATTTTGATTTGATTAGTTGAAGTTTCCTCTTTTCCCTTATTTGGATTATGTGTTATTTCCAGTTTTCATTCAAGAAAAATCAAGAAAAAGAAAACTTAAATGGTTCTAACATGTTTTGGTCAATTTACCCTTTGTTTGCATTAAGTCGTTCTGTAGTTAACAACATGTCCATAGACTCCTCTTTTCTTTACTGTTTCTGTATTCCATGATAATTATTGTTAGTTTCTACTTCTGTTTAGGGTTAGTTTCCTTGCTGTTGATTAGGTCCAGGTTCTGTTCATTATTTGTTCATTTTTGTGTGCCTTGTTGTTGAATTCTGTGATGAATCCATTAATCAACAATAAGTAATTCTTTGCGACAATCATAATTTCTTGCCTTGTTTGAACAAGATTATTTGTATTCATGAATTGGCTAGAATGTACTGCTTCTTTAAGCATGATTACTTGTTGATTAGTTGCTTCATAGTTTACTTGACCATCTTAAATTAGTATTAGTAGATTAATTAGGCTAATACTTAATCCTGAACCGGTGTATGGTCATGGATTAACCTAGTTTAATCCTAGACTTCAAGATTAACCTAATTAATGGTAGTTTATAAAAGTCACTTGTTTAATAGGTTAACCTAGGTTACTAACTAAGTCCTAAATCCTATTTAAGATAATTAACTGAGTTTGCTTAATTGAAGCAAATCAACTAACCTGAGTTAAGGAGGTTAAGGTGACTAATCTCTATTAGGTAAATTAAACTAAAGAATAAATTGATAACTAACCAACTCTAGGAATCTAATCAATTAACCTTTAACTAATTAACCTAACCTTAGTTAAGAATGACTAATAGTTAACTAAAGAACCTAACAAGGGTTAGTTAACCAAAGTTTAACAATAACACAAGAACCTTCTAGACTTTTAAAAATCAGATTTGTTAAGGGTATTAAGGTCATTAGGAGAGCTGAAACTTCTAGAACAGGGACAGTTGTCCCAAAAGATAAGGGTGACAACTACCCTATGTACTATTTCAGCTTTTGGATGAGGAATATGCCAAAGCATATCCCATCCTTAAGCCTCCTATACATAGACCTTCTTTTTACAGATTGCGGACTTTTTTTTGACACTAAAAAAGCTCTGTTTTACATACTGAAAATTACCCACACACAAAATACCTGCTTTCTTTACCTGCCTCTGCACTCTTTTTCATTAATTTAGCTGCTGAAAATATTTGAAAAAACCAAAAAAAAAATCCAATAGTTTTCTGATTCATAAATGAAAATTTCCAAAAAAAATATTAGTTGAAGAGACTTGATTTCTTTCAAGAATTATCAAAGTCCTGGTGTTTTGATCCTCAGTTCTTATTTCTTCTTTGGTGTTCTGATTCTTCTAAAAATCTCAAGTGTTCTACTCGATTTCCTGGACCTCTATTGGTATTATTGGGTCAGTTTTTCTGGGTGGTAATTGTTGCTGAAGTTGCTGGTTAGTTGCTATTGGTTTATCTTTCTTCTTTGGCTGGTTTTGCTGCTTTTTTCCTTGGACCTTTATTTGGTCCAGATCTGTTTATCATTTTCTCTTTAGAAAGGTATGTAATTGTTTAACTCTATTGAGAAGTTCAAATCTGAAATATTTTCTTCTTCTTTGTTGTCTGAAACTTTCTCCTATAGCTGAGTTCTCTGCTTATCTGATTTTGTATGAAAAGCTGAAGTAAGATTGGTTTGTATGCTGATAATGAATCCGAATGTGTATATGTAATATCTGAATTCTCGGAATCAGTGTGGTTGCTTGTAAGTTTGTTAATCCCAAATGTATTGAGTATTTTTGTAGTTTAGATGTTAGTTTTGTATTTGCTTTAATTTATTAAGGTAAAATGCACTAGGGTAGACGAATTTGGCTTCTTAATAGTCAAATTTACCCCATAATAGTGCACAAACAGTAGTTTATGTCGCTTAAATCACCCCTTTAAGGGTATAAAATAGGTAATCAAAAGGCCTCCTAGAGTAAAGAATCTGAATCCCTTAAAATGGTCAGATTTGTTCTCTAAAAATGCCTAGAAAATCAAAGTCATGGTATAAGTATGTGTTGAATGTTAAGGGATATAAAATATGACATCTACGGAGTTGAATCTCACCCTTTTTATGGTTAGATTCAGTCCACAAAAGATGAACATGTTTTGTTCTCCTAGTATGGTATAGAACATCATTAAGGTTGAGTCTAACCTCCTTTATGGTTAGATTCATCTTATAAAATGCTCAAAGGTCTATTGCTAATGTTGTCCAAATAGTAAAACTTTGGACTCATAATTTTAGACTAACGTTAAAAGATGCAGGATCAAATCTTTAAAGAGCTGCTGAAGCTTACATGGGAGTAGAAGCCCTTAGTTTCTTTTTCTTACCTCATTTTTATTTTGTTAGAAACTTATATTCAGAAACATTAAAAAACTGTATTTTTACATTTATTTGTATTTGTAATATGGACTGGACTCAAACTTATATTCAATTTTATATACTGCTGGTCCAGCTTTCAGTTAGTGGTTATTATAAGTGTTGGGGTATGATCCAAAAAATCTTGTTCACACAATTTCGATATGTACATACACTAGAAACGGATTTGTATTGCGGATTACTGATTTTTTTTGTAAATTTTTGTTTAAAATCCTGAAACGTGAACGCTCCAGATTCAGTGATTCTTGAAATAAAAATAGGAGTCTGTAATGCAAAATTCTTCGATTTATTTTACACATTGGAATTTTCTGGATTGGTCATAATAGATGTACAAATGCTACCCAAATAAGATTCAATACATAGAAGTTGAATGGCATGAGTCTAGACTACTTGAAACTGACAAAACACTGTTAATACAAATAGCCAAATGTGTTCATTCAATTTTTATGTAACTTGTAGTAAAAAAACGTAGCACATTCTCTTGTAAACTTTATGTGTGTGGATATATTTCTTCTACTGAATTGCATAGCTTTATCATGTCCAAATAGCCTAATTAGGATGGCCTAAAGTGATAAAAATCGGGCTAAACTAGGCCGTGGCCCGAACTCGTGACTTGATTTAGAATATCCAATTTAGATATAGTGAATTTCGAAACCCCTCTTAGATAGTGACTACTTTGAACTTAGAAAGATAAATTAATCACCAAAGTATACGTTTGACGTAACTTTGAATGAAAACAACTAAAATATACCTTTTTTCCAAATTGTGTATACGTTTACGTAACACAAATAAAGACTAAAATGAACACTTGTAGAGACAACAAAACAAAAAAATATGCGTTTGCGCACTTTATTTATCTTGTTAAATGAGTTCAGTGTCGAGAATTGTGTACACGTCCGCGTGACATGATTTTAGACGCATCTCAAACTCTACGGGTTTACGCATTCGTGACCCATCTTAAATAACTCTTCAAATACAAGTGAATAATAAAAGCGGTAAAAAATATAAAAAATGCACTTAGGTATAAAAGCAGTAGTTGAACAATTTAGGCCAAATTTAATCATTAAGCGACCGTGCTAGAACCACGGAACTCGGGAGTGCCTAACACCTTCTCCCAGGTTAACAGAATTTCTTACCCAGATTTCTGGTTCGCAGACAATTTAACAGAGTCAAAATGGTTTTGGGATTTCTAATAATTAAATGGTGTCCCAGAACACCGTAAAAAATCCGGGTGGCGACTCTGAATAAAATGAATCCCAAAAATTGAATAATGTCACTTAAAGTGGAAAAACTCCCTTATTACCCTCACGGGTGAAAAAGGAGGTGTGACACATGCAAGATTGTAAAGTCAATTTCAAGAAAAAATGACATTCGCAGGATAAATCAGAGAGCATAGAGACGGGAAACGAGTTCAAGCGACATGAGGATCAACTTTGGAAAAACTACTGCAGTCCATCTTGAAGATGTTATGCCCCTAATATTTTGTATGTTGCAGATTTGGATGTCTTGCAACAATGGAAACATTTTTCCAATTTGTAGGCCCCTAGATCAAGATAATATTTCTTACGTCAGAACTACACGAATCTGAATGTTACTGCAACTAGGTGGACTTTGAGAATTTTCTGTTTCCAGCTCGGAAGGAGTTCTACCCTGAAATTCATATGTGTTGTAGCTCTATGAGTTTACTTTCTAACAGCGCAAACGCATTGCAATTTGGAGTCTCCTAACTCGATATATGAACTTTTCGACAGGAGTACGCAAAGCGGAAAAAAACGCATGGTAGACAACTAGATGAACTTCAAGAAATCATTGCGGCCAGTCCAAAAGGATTTATGAAATGATATTTTCAGTTGTTTCTTCTTTACTTTTTTTCTTTATAATGACATAGACGTCTAACGATTTCGATGCTTCTAGATCAAGATATGAATTTTCAGCAAGAAGACACAAAGTTGAAAGGCAGCATGGCGGACGTCTAGAATAAATTCAAGAAATTACTACAGTCGCCGAGGAAGGAAATTAGCTAAGATATTTTTTAGGCCTTGTAGATCTCTGAATTTTCTTCTTGGTAGTTCTAATGACTTGCAAATTTAATGTTTCTAGCTCAAGATATGATTTTGTTGGCAAGAGTGCGCAAAGCTGTATTGCAAGTGTGGTAGACATCAGGAGCAACTTTAGAGTATTATTGCAGCCATTCTGAGGGGAATCCTGCTATGAACTTTTTAGGTGTGACAGATGTCAGATCTTTCTTTCTAATGGCACAAACAATTCGTGATTCGGACACTCCTAGCTCGAGATATCAATCTTATTGCGAGATTGTACAATGATTTAAAGTTAAAACACTGGATACGTTTATCAAATTCTAAAAAATATTGCGGCTAATCCTCAAGAATTTTGGTGCTAAATGTTTGATATGTTCCAGCCCCTCCAGTTGTGATTCATTAGGAAGAAGTGGCTTTTGATTTCATCGCATCTGCATCGAGAAACAACTATTTTTGCAGAAATGCGCCAGGTGCTTGCTTGCCGAAGTTGGAAAGGCCTACTCTAGTTGTCTTCCTCGCCGGACTACAACGATTAGATATGGTACATATTATGCTCGCCAATGTTGATATAGGGTCTCTACGAGCCTCCAAAAAAGGGTTTTAGTCGCCAATGTTGAAAGGACACTTCATGTGTCTCTCTCGCCAACCGCAACAAAGAGACGAGTGGTTCGCTCGCAATGCATCTTTGAAGGGACATCAAGATCTCTGGAACTCTCTCAAAATTCTGACAAAGAAAATATTTTAGGAGTCCTCGGTGCCAATAGCATGACGTTTCAGCAACACGATACTTCAATTTCACAATATCGATGCAGACGACAAGAAGCTTTTGATTTCAAATGATTGCTTAGTGTCGACGGTGCAAAGCTCAATTCAGAAACCAATGCTTCATGCGCTATAGATGATTTTGTTTAGTTTTTCTACTGCTTCATGAATACTTCTCCATAGCCCCACGTTCTAAGAAAAGAAAATAAGAAATAAAGTTTAGCATGAGTGATTAAAACTAATTAGCATGGAAATGGAAGTTAAAATTTGGGAGCCTCATTAATCTCTAGCCTCGACCATGAGTTAGTTCGTTGAGTATCCGAAACCAGAAGTTTTACCAGCCACACGCAAGCAATAAAGACAGCGGCACACAACTTTCACTCAGCAACAAGAACCGGTGTCAATGACACGACGCTTCAATGCGGATGGTGAGCATTGTGATGTGCACTTCTCCGTCAAATCTCGATGGATCGTACACTTCATGAACCTCATCCCTACAAAAAAGGAGTGATGATAATACACTTATTTTCATGATGCAGATTGGAGAACTCGCCATGTATATCATCTCCGAGCTTGCAACACAAAAAAAGGGGAAAAAGAAGTATGCTTCCCGAACAGTCCTCTCGATTTTGGCGCTTGATTGATCAAAGATTTGATGAGCCTAGATCAAAAGGGATGGAGCTTTGATGTTTATAGATGTTGTATCTCACATCGTCTTCTTACCAATAGTGTAAACAACTTGTATTTTGGATGCTCCTATCTTGAGATATGCATCTTTTTAGCAAGAGCATATAAAGATGAAAAATCGAGTCTGCATGTCAAAACTCGTGTTCCAGATTCAGCAAATTATATAAGAAAACCTAGGCACTTCCTGACTGTGATTTCTATATATGTTGTAGCTCCAGGATTCTAATTTTCATCTCCACAAACAACTTGTGTTATTTAGACGCTCCTATCTCGAGTTACGATTTTTTTGCCGAGAGTGCACAGCACTGTGAGATCAACGGGCCAGACGCGTATACCAACTTCAAAAATTAATTCCCGACAATACATAAGTAATTTGGCTCTGAATGTTTTATATCTTAGATTTCCTTGAGTCTAGAATTAGTAGAATCAAGCGGCTCGCGATTTGGATTCTCGGATCTCAAGATATGAATCTTTTGTCGAGAGTGTGCAAAGTTGTGAGGTCAGCACGGTCCATACGTGTAGATCAAATTAGATAATTAATTCCAGCTGATACAAAAGGAGATTAGTTCTGATTTTTGATATGTTTCAGCCCTATGAGTTTACTTTCGGTAGAAACAAGCAGATCATGATTTGAATTCTCCTACAACAAAATATGATTTCTATTGTGCGAGCGCGCAAAGCTGACTGGTACTGCAATTGACAAAAGGCACGACTGATATTCTTTCTGTTTTAGAGGGAGAAGTAAACGAAGAAAGAAGTGTAAGCAGACTATGAGCAGCCGTGTTCAGCGTGAAATAAACCCCATGTTCATGACTCTCATATGTCAAGGTAAATGAAACAAAGATCCCTTATATAGATTGTTTAAAGTGGTGGAACTTTCCGATGGAAAAAGAATTCTTCATAAATTAAAATAGGAAATTCTTGTTTGACTTGAAAGTTTAAAATGGAAAATATTCATTAGAAGGTAACTTCTGAGAAATGTTTGAATAAGCCAAAGAAAACAAAAGAATTTGCCGCTGTAAAGTCGGGGAATAAGAAGTTGATCGAGATTGAAAATTCCAAAGGAATACCCTTTTAACATAAAAAGGATTAGGACAAGTAGTTAAGTAATAAAAGGAAGGAGTTTTCACACCCCATGCTTTTGTACGTAAGAGTACGTCGTAAGTCAATTGTTGTAAGCTCAAAAATAAAATCATCTTTGAAAAGTTTACAAAGTTAGTTAATCACGTTAACATGGAGGTTACAAATATTTAATATCATGACTACTAAGTAACAAGAGGGTTTGAAGGATTAGAAGCTAAACAAATTGAAGAAAATAAGTTTCGTCGAAAGTCAACAAAATAGAATGTTATAACATGTACTTCTGGGGTGAGACTAGGGTGCTTAACATTATAAAGAGATTATATTATGAGTTATTATAGTAGTATGATTGTCGTGTGTTATGTTTTGAAGTCAAGCAAGTTTTGGAACAAACGTTGGAAAAGGTCATCACCAGTTACATTCATAAATGTGTTGAAAATTATGTCAAATATATCTATGCATTTATGCCAATGTATTTAGAATTATGGGATGATCTACCTACCAAATTGAATATCAACGGGTCTAGTTTCCAACAGATTAAACCGTTCATTAATACAACATTGGAGTAGAGAGATATTCGCATTTTTGCAAGACTGCGCAGACTGGTAGGTGACAAGTAGGTGCATCACCTACTTGCCAAAAGGAGAGGCCTCAATTAAGTCGTCCAAGAGAGAACTTTTAAGGGATAATTAACTAATTTATTTCACTCATATTTCAGACCATCAAAATCAGAGTGAACCCCTACAACTCCTCCCAAAAAATAGCACACAAACCTTAGGTTATTTCGGGTGTTACGATGTGATTCTAGTGCTGAAACCCTCGGACAGTTAGCTAGTTTCTCTTTCTCCTTCTTGTAGCTACGCTGGGGGACTGATTTTTGATGAAGAAGGGCTAGGTTTCATGGGTTCTACTCAGTACAAGGTAAATTTATGCTTCTTCTTGCATTATCTATGCTTATATGAGTTGTAACTCAACCGTAAAGACTAGACCTAGCGAGTTTCGAAATAGTGGTATGTTGTTTGTTGTTGCGTCACTGTTGGCTGGTTGTAAACTTAAATTTAAGTTGAATTCATGGCTGGTTTATTGTATGAGATACTTAATTATGTATTATTGGTTGTGTTTCTCAATTTGAAGGAAACCACAGGTTGAAACGTGTTGTAGTAAAATGAAAATTAATTTTGAGTTGCTGAACTCATGAGACTCTTTTGTGGGATGTTTTATGTTGCTTTTGGGATGCCTCTTTTGCTACTGTATTTATGGAGTTTGGGAGGATAAAGGGTGTGGAGAAACACCACATAATGTTAGGGTGGTTGGCTGGTCGTTCGTCGTTACATTATTAAGGTTGTTTGACACTACTTTGGTTGTCGTTTTATGTAAGAAGTGATTAGGGTGTGTGGGCTGTTTTGTGGTATATTTTCATGGAGATAAGGTTGTAAAATGATGCATACATGTTGTTATTTTTTTTCTTGGTGTTGTTGGTATATGGTATTGGAGGAGGGCCTTGTTACATAGGAGATGCTGCCCAAACTTACGTAAACGAGCTTCTAGTTTAAGTTGCAGACTTAGCCTTTACTCAATACTGATTTTGAATCTGCTTATGCTATGGTAGATTGAGTTGAGTTATTTGAAGAATTGATTGGAAGGTAATAAGGACTCAATAGAGTTAGGGTATGAGGTAAAACCTTTCTTTCATTTTGGCATGATCCAATAACTACATGTGTTTGATAACGAGACATATAGAGAATTTCATATTCCTGAATTTATGTACATTTTCCTAATCTCATAAGTTACAACATTCTCCCTTATCGGGGCTTCATATTCAATTTAGTTTTGTCTTTTGTCACCCAAGAGAGTAGATAGTCTCTCTCTCTCTCTCTATATATATATATATATATATATATATATATATTACAGTATTTTCACCACCATCGAGTTATAATTGATGGGCAGGCCCCTATTGGGTGACCTCTGATCAAATGGTGAGTTATATACCGAGCCTACTGTGGTCGAGCGCCTATGAGCGATCCTAGAATGACCGAGTTAAAGATCCTAGTATGGTCGAGCGCCTATGAGCGAGTCTACTACGGCAGAGTAGTTACACATACCGAGCCTTATAAGGCCAGATAACTATTTACTTACTATATTGAGAGAGTTGAGTCACTATCAGCAGGTAAGCATATCTTTAGATTGTCTTTGACTCCCAGTTACTTTCAGTTATTATATTATTAGTTTAGTTTCAGCTTTTAGTTATTCTGCTACCTTACATACTCGGTACATTATTTCGTACTGACGTCCCTTTTATCGGGAATGTTGCATTTCATGCATGCACGTCCTCATTGACAAGAGCGCCTATGAGCGAGCCTACTACGGTAGAGCAGTTACACATACCGAGCCTTATAAGGTTGGACAACTATTTACGTACTATATTGAGAGAGTTGAGTCACTATCAGCAGGTAAGCATATCTTTAGATTGTCTTCAACTCCCAGTTACTTTCAGTTATTATACTATTAGTTTAGTTTCAGCTTTTAGTTATTCTGCTACCTTACATACTCGGTACTGTGAACACCCAATTTTTGCCATGCATGGAAATTACTCCTAAACATAATCAAAAAATAACTTTTAATGAATTTTAGGAACTTTTCTTTATTTAGTTGCATTTCATGCATGTTTAATATTTTAAAATCATAGAAAAATCATAAAAATTGTCACATTTTTTCATTTCATGTAATCTTAAGTTTAATTCGCATTTTTAGAAATTAATTACCCTTTAATTGATAGATTAATATATAAAAGTCACAAAAAATATACATTAGCTTAATCAATTAGTTTATTTAATTAGTTAAAATGTTAATTAGGTCGTTTTAGTAAGATGACTATTTTTGAAAGATAAATTTGCCTTACTTCAAATTGACCTAATTTCAGGTTCCAAAATCCCAGGCCCAACCAAATTCCCAACATTACAACCCTAACCCCCTCCTCTATATAAAAGAGACCTAATTGGACACAAAAGATAGACCTTACCCGAAGACACAAGAGAGCCGTCACCCTTCTTCTTCATACCCTCTTCTTCTTCTAAAAAACTCCATGAAAAGCAATGAAATCTCCGGCAAAACATCACCATTTTCTCCAGTAGAACTAGCAGCTTTTTAGCCATGAAATACCCTAAAAACAGTCCCTAAAACTCCATCTGAAAACAAGCACAAAAACAGTTGAAATCCATCTCCAAACATAGCACCAAAATCTGGCGACTGCGGTCGAAAAACCAGCCATGAAAGCCACCATTTTCACCTCCAAAATGCCACTCATCTCCAACCCCCTTTCAGCCATAAGCTGCACTTTCAGCTCTAAAAACTCAATTGAAAATGCGGCAGCCGTCAGCCCCAAAACTCACCAAACAAATCAGCCAAAACTCAGCTGAAATTACTCCTTGAAAGCAGCTCAAAAACAACTCAAAATTCCCTTAAAAAATCCCGAATTTTAGACCCAAAACTCCCCAAATTCCAGCACCAAAATACCCCAAAACCATCATGGAACAACAACAAAAAACATCACTAACATACTATCATAAATCGTCGCTAAATTAACGTATCGTTTGAATTTGCCGGGTTTGTCGAATTCCTGATCTACAGATCGTCTTAGGGTTGTGATTTGGGAGCTCCTATTTCATTGTAAATGTTAGAGCATATGCAGCAATAAAGGTCCATTTTCTTCTCTTAGTTTATTTTCGCTCATGAGTAGTTAATACCGCGTTCTTCGATAATTTTGCAGATTTGTTTGGGTTGCTCTGTTTTCTTTGATTTACTTACTGCTATTATTGTGCTTGATTGGTAAAGTTTTAATATGCTCCTATCTTGTCTATGATTTTATCATTGTTCTCTGCTGCTTCATATGGTATTTAAAGGAATTGCTTGACTTACCAATTTTCAATTGTTTATTTATCAAATAAGTTTCAATGTTGTTGATTCACCTTTTT
Organism: Nicotiana undulata; assembly: GCA_005239495.1. NCBI lineage: Eukaryota > Viridiplantae > Streptophyta > Magnoliopsida > Solanales > Solanaceae > Nicotiana > Nicotiana undulata. Next base: position 69,888 of record ML285179.1, read on the forward strand.
GTTTTGGGTTTACATGTAGACATCAGTTATAGTAGATTAATGGCCAGTTGGATTGTGTGGGTAATATGTGACATATATGATTTTAATAATTTGAAATGAGTTAGTAGTTTAGGTTGCATAATGGATTTTCTTTGAGAGGATGCAATTTAGTTATGTTTTAGTGGGCTTCGAGTGTATTGGATAGAACATGGACCAAATAATTTTTTTTTTTATGAGGCCAACTTAATAAGAACAAAATCTGACTCATTTTCCTATATTTTTCCATAATTCCTCGTCTCTTAATACATCTCAAATGTAGTTAAAACACGATTATAGACGTGCTAGTTGCTTTAGTCGTGTTTTAATAAATATATCATCGTGGCTATGGGTACGGTTCCCGTGACATAGTCACGATACGTAAATCTCATTTGGGTGTGCATTTTATACTACCCGACCACAACTTCTAACAATAATAAAAATTAACATGTTGTAAATCGCGAGTGTCTTTCACGTGGCGCGATTCGCAATGTGTACAAAAATTAAAAATCTCATTCGGGTGTGCATTTCATGTGACCCAACAACAACTTTCTTATAAAGATAAACATGTCACGTATTGCGGGTGCATTTCATATGACGCGGTTCGCAACATAGACCAAAATGACAAGTGCACGCCATCGTGACTTGTCCTAATTTCATAGTCAAATAAATAAATTTGTAAATTAAACACGACAGGAAATCCATTTAATTCAGTAAAACAAGACCCAACACATCCCCAGAACCCGGTAACACAAGTACATGAGCAATTTCTAAGGATTTATACAATTATACAACGCTTGTCCGAAAAACAAATTGGACAAAGGCAATAAATATAGAATGTAAGTACACATAAGGGAGACTCCGGCAGCTGTGGAACGCCTCTGGATGAATGCAGCCCGTATAAGTCTCCAAATCAATCACTGTACTATAAAGGTACCTGTGCAACAAAATGCACAGAAAGTGTAGTATGAGTACATATACATATATGTACCCAGTGAGTATCCCGTCTAAATTCGAAGAAGCAGTGACGAGAGGTCGACTAGATACTCACTAAGGCCAGCAACATAATATAGAATGAGATAAGGCTAAAGCAATAGGCATGCAAAACAGTAAGCAACAAGTATAGGAACACATAATGTAACATAAGTCAGAGCACCAAGTACCAATTCCTCTTATTCAACAATACCTTGCCAATACTGACATATGTGAACCAGACTCAAATGTACATATACCAACACGGACAAGACAACCGCCCGGAGTCATAAGGTGGGTCACAGGGATTGAGTTCATAAGCTCCCCAGGATCGCGAATCATACCTGCGACTCGTGTGCTGACTCGATAGTAATAAGCTCCCCACGATCGCGAATCATACCTGCGGCTCTTGTGCTGACTCGATAATAGTAATAATCTCCCCACGATCGCGAATCATACCTACGACTCGTGTGCTGACTCGATAGTAATAAGCTCCTCACGATCGCGAATCATACCTGCAACTCGTGTGCTGACTCGATAATAGTAATAAGCTCCCCACGATCGCGCATCATGCCTGCGACTCGTGTGCTGACTCGATAATAGTAATATTATTTACATATAGGTACCTACGGGTACCGACTCGACCGTGAACTCAACAGGATTGTGTCAATATCATATCACTGATAGCCAATTAAGATTTACCTCATCATATTTTTACCTCTCCCATGTCATTTCAACAATAAACACAATTTATAATACATTCATTGGTTCAAATAAGGCACGAAATGGTATGCTCATGGGTCCTACGGCTACCCGACATAGCAATATAGTTGTCACGTACGGACTCTCGTCACTTGGTACGTACGTGGCCCCGTCAACATGTACACATAGCACGCAAGGAACCTAAGGGGATATTTCCCCCTTACAAGTTTGGAAAGGAGACTCACCTCGCTCCGAAGATTCATCACCAGCTTCCAAGCCTCTACGATGGCTAAAAAGGATGCGCACGCTCCCAAACTATCCAAATAACGATAATTCAATGAAAATATAATCAATGGATCATAACCAATTCAAATTACAAAGTTCCTCAGCCCGGCTCAATGAAATGACCAAAATGCCCTCGGGCCCACGTGCCTGGACCTCGAAAATTCTTGAAGGAAATCCCTACCCGAAGCTTTACTAATTCAATTACACATCTTACTCAATTATTCATGCTCAATTCGTGGCTAAAATCCAAATTTCCAAATTTCTAGGTTTTCTTCAAAATACTAATTTTCCACAAAGTTTTCATGTTTAATCCCATGTAATACTCTTGTATCTAACTTGGAAATAAGTAGAATGATCTTACCTCTGAAGCTTGGTTGAAATCTTCCTTGAAATGCTCTCAAAATCCGTCCATGGCATATGCAAGTGAGAGAGAAATGCCAAAATCCCGTTTTAAATCAACACTGCCCAGAACCAACCCCTATGCAATCGCACCATCTTGCTAGTGATCGCACAGGTCACCTGCTGCCTCCCTCCTCGATCGCATACACCGCCCGCGATTGCACAAGTCGCCCAGCCTTCCCTTCCGCGATCGCATAGGCCAAAAACCCGGCCCCCTTAAATCCTTCTCCGCGATCGCACACAAGGGACCGCGATCACATAAGCCAAACTCACCCCCTTCACCTTTCTTCTTCGCGATCGCACAGCTAAAGCTGCGATCGTATAGAACACCAGCAACACCAGAAACCAGCAACAGCAAAATCACTCCGAAATGCCCCGAAACCACCCTGAAACACACTCGAGGCCCTCGGGACCCCGTCCAAACACACGACTCAGTCCCGTAACATCCCACGAACTTGCTCGAGGATTCAAATCACATCAAACAACGCCGAAATCATGAATTGCACTAAAATTTAACTCTATGAACTTTAAAAAATCCAACTTCCACATTTGATGCCGAAACTTATCAAACCACGTCTAATTGACCTCAAATTTTGCAGGCAAGTCGTATTCAACAGTACGGACCTGCTCCAACTTCCGGAATTGCATTCCGACCCCGATATCAAAATTTCCATTTCCGGTCGAATTCTTTAAAAACCTTTAGTTTTCTATCTTTAGCCAAATGACCTCAAATTGACTTCCGGATATCTGAATTCACTTCCGATCGCGCTCCCAATTCCAGAATCACCATATAGAGCTATTCCCAGACTCAGAATCCCAAACGGACCCCAATATCATTGAAATGTACTTCAAGTCAAACTTATGAAATTTCCTTAAAATACTAACTTTCCACAATATGCGCTGAACTGTTCCCGGGTTATCCAAAACCCGTTCCGGATATACGCCTAAGTCCGAAATCATCATACGAACCTGCTGAAACCCTCGGATCCTGATTCCGAGGTCGTTTACTCAAAATTTCAGTTTTACTCGATTTCTTCAACTTAAGACTTCTAAAATGAGAATCTTCCTTTAAATTCAACTCCGATCTTCCTGAATTTCAATTCCGACCATATGCACAAGTCAATATACCTGAAATGAAGTTGTTCGTGACTCCCAACTGCTGAACGACGCGCTGGATCTCAAAATGACCGGTCGGGTCGTTACATTCTCCCCCACTTAGACAGACGTTCGTCCTCGAACGTGCCAAGAACTGCCCCAGAATTATCTGAAATCACTATTTAACACCTCGCGCACCTGCCCAGGCTACCACAACCCAGTTGGGCACATTAGCTTGATAAAATCCGAAGGTATTCCCTTTTCCATATACTAAACTCAGACCCAAGTTCCAACACTTGAAATTCTCTGCCATGCCTGATTCTAATATGTGAACACCGCATTAACTACCACACGAGGCACCAGAACACAACTGCGTATCCTTGCTGAAGCAGCACCATACACTCCATGGTCCATCATCTGACCACAATAATGCTCCCTGAACCTTAATAGCCAGAATTTTGCAAATTTGATGCTCTCAAGGCACCTTATAAGATACGTTCATATATTCTTCTTTAACGCTGACGATAACACCACATCGGAGGAGACGTGTAGAAATTCATAACCATCTGCAGAGTTAACCACACGTTGAAATCTTTTCTCTACACTTAGATCATTATCTCATTGCAAACCAATAAGGGAAACTCCCTTGCAATATACTCGCATAATCCTATCACATCGATCCCAAATTTATAGATCTCGTCTCACCCAGAATGAACTGCTCAGATAACCAATCACCCCAGGCATAACCAACAGTCTCACACGATGTCACAATGCGCCAATAGGCCACAATTTGAACACAACACATAAGGAAACGACATCAGGAAGGGACTACCCGACTCACGCTATAAATATGAACTTTCCTCAAAGAAATAGGAAGTAAAACACAAGAATAATCATTATAGGAGTCTTGCTCAACATCACACTATTGCGGCGCGCAACCCCGATACAAATAACATACTCGTGGCGGCGTGCCACCCGATCCCGTCATGGAATTAACATAAGGAAATATATACATAGAGCTGAATTGCTCACTAATACAATTTACTAACATCGGTAACAAGCACGCTGAGTGCATAATACCATTCTAGGGAGACTGATAGAGCCATATGCCACAAACTCAAGCACCACTGAGGTGCGATATATAATCTGAATCTCAAGAGCCATTTTGCTCACTTAACCTCAACACCACGCGGAATATCAACACATAAGCATTACCAAGCCGTTTCACAACTCACGCGACACAATCGCAATATCACATGATTTTGACGAAGACGGGACAACACATGATATACCAATGCCCCTCCTTGAGGAGTGTCATACTGAAATTAACACTTCTGACTCGCATGAAGCCCAAAATCTTGCTTAAGTCCATTCACTCAATTCAAGCCGATTCTGCTCGCATTGAACTAGGCCGATAGCCTTACCAGGGCCCAAATAACCCGCTTTCTTTTTCATATACACACGAGGACAACCATCATAGCCGAGGTAAACACCCCACAGTCCACAACCAACTGAGCCGAACGCCTTCCAGGCATACATTCTCAAATAAGCAATATTATACTTCCTTATACTTAGTCTAAATCTGCAATCAATCAGGTGACTACAGGTCACGCTTACACAATCTTCCCGTGGTCACACTCCCACGACTTTCCACACAAGGCAACAAGTATGCACATCCATACCACCGACCATCCTAAGGNCTACCATCCTAAGGCTGTAAAACAATTCAAGGACCCGTAATCAGGATACCAAGTCTCTTTCGCCAAACACCGATCTCAGGTGACGCTGAAGACAAAATCATCTTATTCTAGACATTCAAATCCCTTGTTCTTGCTCCCCTGAGCTCATGACATCCTTGTTAACACTGAACCGCAATCTCGATTCTTACTTCCAGTTACATATCGCTTTTTGCACATAATATGCCAATTTGGAATAGCATAGAAAGTTCCATCATAACTCCTGAACCACTAACAGGGTGAACACTTCATCACATATAGAAACCTTTTATTTGCTTCAATTCATGAGAACCATAACAACACACAAGTGAGCTCTCACAATCACAATACATGCAAATCCTTAAGTAGTGGTCTGAACCACCATAAACCTTCCGGGATCCGCCTACACCTGACAGGCCATAGCACTTGAATGCTTCCAAATGAAATCTATTACGACGGCCGACGAGCCCCACACACATCTGCACAAACCATTCACGTACTCAATCATACCGAAGGAACTGATCACTGTTGTACATGAGTTGTTCATCATGGCTAACCAATCCATCTTCTTTTAATCATCTTTAATTGCCTCAGGATAATAGTAACTTCTTTCAACTCATAACAACTCAACCCTCACTCATCCTGAGTGACCTTGAATTACGAGACCATGCTACCTAAATTCTGCAGCTCGTCTCACAACCTCCTGAAAATCTTTCTACAACCTGGAGTCTATTCTCTCACTCCTCCGATACTAACCAGCGTGCTGAAATAACATAGAACCCTCCAACCATCTTCCTTCCTCTTAGAGACCATACTGCAGAAGCTCGCTTCTAAATTATACTGTTGCCTGAAACCCTTAAACACTGCATTCTCTAACTTTCGAATTCATTAGGACCACTACTGAGAGTCACCCACTCTGACTGGCCCCGAATACAATCAACCCCAAGGCTCTTCTAGCACATGAACATGATTTTCAATGAAGCACGTGACTGAGTCACTACCTTTACAACTTGCCTATGTCTTAAGCACAAATTCTTAGTCTTCCAGAGCCTATCCCTGGTCCAATAAGACCAATTTGCACATTTTTCTCATATGCCATGCTCACTTACCGATATACTCTTTTCCCTTAGCTGTAACATCTTGCCGATACGTTGACAAATCCGCAATCCCATGAGAGCACAATCCTACGACCCAACTACAGGTGGTGGGACTCCCCCACTTAGCCCGAAGCTACTTCTTGCACCGCTCTAGTCCCTGCTGAGATCCTTTTCTCCTTTGATGACATGACATTGTCCCACCAATCCACCCAATTCTTCCGAATTCTCCTGTTAGCCTCCCTTAAATATTTGAATTTTCTAACACCATTCACACATTCTACCTCCTACCGACTAGCCACTAGGACTCCGCACAGAACTTACCATCCCTACAACCGCTAACCTACTCACAGAAGACAACCCACCCGAGGAAACTAGCCAGCTGACACCTACCATTATGCTATGATTCTTACTTTCTACAATATCAAGACCCTCATCATAAGCATGTATCCATTTACCAACCTTACCAATCCGTCCGCTCTTCCTGGACATCTACTAAATGGGCTACCACATCTTCTGATTCATCAATAAGATGCCGCTCTCCCACTTTTCCTAACTCATTCCCTTAAGTGCTACCTGACTTCCTTTCCTTACACCTGATCTTTTAGAATTGGCACCACCGCCTAGCACTTCTCACGTATCTTCCTTCATCATATGATGCCCTCATGCTACCTCAATTTAATACTGTCCTCTGTAGCTCTTAAACCAACATATCATCACAACTTTAAATCTTTACGAAGATCATCTTCCTCGAATCGCCTTCATTTCCAATAGTTAGCCAGTACTGAACCTCCGCATCTCACGGCCTCTGCCAACCGCATTCTTCAATGCTTCTTCACAATACTCTGACCCCGAGCAACCGAAGAAACCATAGCATCGATAAACCTAACACATTCCATTCGATCCATGACGACGATATCTTATTACAGGTGAGCGCTCAATTTCACTTGAAAGCACCAATCCTTACTATTTTATCAGCCCAAAACCTGATAATTTATAATCCAAATACTTTTCCTCCGCCGAAACAAAAATACTGAAATCCCAAAATCACACTCTGAGAAGACCTCCCTTCAAACCGCTCATCACCCCAACACATGGGCAACCGTTCTACCCTTGTATCAACATCGCGCGATGACCAATCGAAACATCATCACTATCCGAGCATAGCCTCAAGGCTCTCAGAAACACAGCTACTAAGATGAAATAACATCATATTCTTCTACAGGGCGGTAACAACAGTCCATTCGACTATGCATGAAGAACATCACGCACCGCATCTGTAGCCCCATTACAATTCCTCAAACTCTCGATTATAAGAAGCGCTTCACGACATATAAGATTGAGTAGGAAGAAACATAGGCATAAGCCTTAAAGGAACCAAGTCGCACGATGAGGAATCAAGAAGGGAGGTACTCCTAACAGCCCTGTAGCCTCCCGAAGATAAGTACAGACGTCTCCGTACCGATCCGCAGGACTCTACTAGACTTGCTCATGACTCGTGAAACCTACAGGAACCTAGGGCTCTGATACCACGTTGTCACGACCCAAAACCTATGGGTTGTGATGGCGCCGGACACCACTGTCAGGCAAGCCGGCCCCTTAATCAGTTGGAACACTTTCCTGTTTAACATTTTAAAATTGAAGCCTTTTCTTGCATTTCATAGTCAAATAAATAAATTTGTAAATTAAACACGACAGGAAATCCATTTAATTAAGTAAAACAAGACTCAACACATCTCCAGAACCCGGTGACACAAGTACATGAGCAATTTATAAGAATTTATACAATTATACAACGCTTGTCCGAAAAACAAATTAGACAAAGGCAATAAATATAGAATGTAAGTACACAGAAGGGAGACTCCGGCAGCTGTGGAACGCCTCTGGATGAATGCAGCCCGTATAAGTCTCCAAATCAATCACTGTACTATACATATATGTACCCAGTGGGTATCCCGTCTAAACTCGAAGAAGTAGTGACGAGAGGTCGAGTAGATACTCACTAAGGTCCAGCAACATAATATAGAATGAGATAAGGCTAAAGCAATAGGCATGCGAAACAGTAAGCAGCAAGTATAGGAACACATAATGTAACACAAGTCAGAGCACCAAGTACCAATTCCTCTTATTCAACAATACCTTGCCAATACTGACATATGTGAACCAGACTCAAGTGTACATATACCGACACGGACAAGACAACCGGTCGGAGTCATAAGGTGGGTCATAAGGACTGAGTTCATAAACTCCCCACGATCGCGAATCATACCTGCGACTCGTGTGCTGACTCGATAGTAATAAGCTCCCCACGATCGCGAATCATACCTGCGACTCGTGTGCTGACTCGATAATAGTAATAAGCTCCCCACGATCGCGCATCATGCCTGCGACTCGTGTGCTGACTCGATAATAGTAATATTATTTACATATAGGTACCTACGGGTACCGACTCGACCGTGAACTCAACAGGATTGTGTCAATATCATATCACTGATAGCCAATTAAGATTTACCTCATCATATTTTTACCTCTCCCATGTCATTTCAACAATAAACACAATTTATAATACATTCATTGGTTCAAATAAGGCACGAAATGGTATGCTCATGGGTCCTACGGCTACCCGACATAGCAATATAGTTGTCACGTACGGACTCTCGTCACTTGGTACGTACGCGGCCCCGTCAACATGTACACATAGCACGCAAGGAACCTACGGGGATATTTCCCCCTTATAAGTTTGGAAAGGAGACTCATCTCGCTCCGAAGATTCATCACTAGCTTCCAAGCCTCTACGACGGCTAAAAAGGATGTGCACGCTCCCAAACTATCCAAATAACGATAATTCAATGAAAATATACTCAATGGATCATAACCAATTCAAATTACAAAGTTCCTCAGCCCGGCTCAATGAAATGACCAAAATGCCCTCGGGCCCACGTGCCTGGACCTCGAAAATTCTTGAAGGAAATCCCTACCCGAAGCTTTACTAATTCAATTACACATTTTACTCAATTATTCATGCTCAATTCGTGGCTAAAATTCAAATTTTCAAATTTCTATATTTTCTTCAAAATACTAATTTTTCCTCAAATTTTTCATGTTTAATCCCATGTAATAATCTTGTATCTAACTTGGAAATAAGTAGAATGATCTTACCTCTCAAGCTTGGTTAAAATCTTCCTTGAAATGCTCTCAAAATTCGTCCATGGCATATGCAAAATGAGAGAGAAATGCCAAAATCCCGTTTTAAGTCAATAGTGCCCAGAACCAACCCCTATGCGATCGCACCATCTTGCCAGTGATCGCACAGGTCACCTGCTGCCTCCCTCCGCGATTGCATACACCGCCCGCGATCGCACAAGCCACCTAGCCTTCCCTTCCGCGATCACATTGCACTTCCGCGATCGCATAGGCCAAAAACCCGCCCCCCTTAAATCCTTCTCCGCGATCGCACACAAGGGACCGCGATCGCATAAGCCAAACTCACCCCCTTCACCTTTCTTCTTCGCGATTGCACAACTAAGGCTGCGATCGCATAGAACACCAACAACACCAGAAACCAGCAACAACAAAATCACTCCGAAATGCCCCGAAACCACCCCGAAACACACCCGAGGCCCTCGGGACCCCGTCCAAACACACGAATCAGTCCCGTAATATCCCACGAACTTGCTCGAGGCTTCAAATCACATCAAACAACGCCAAAATCACGAATCGCACTAAAATCCAACTCTATGAACTTTGAAAATTCCAACTTCCACATTTGATGCCGAAACTTATCAAACCACGTCTGATTGACCTCAAATTTTGCAGGCAAGTCATATTCGACATTACGGACCTGCTCCAACTTCCGGAATCGCATTCCGACCCCGATATCAAAATTTCCATTTCCGGTCGAATTCTTCAAAAACCTTCAGTTTTCTATCTTTAGCCAAATGACCTTAAATTGACTTCCGGATATTCGAATTCACTTCCGATCGCGCTCCCAACTCCAGAATCACCATACAGAGCTATTCCCAGACTCAGAATCCCAAACAGACCTCAATATCATTGAAATGTACTTCAAGTCAAACTTAGGAAATTTCCTTAAAATACTGACTTTCCACAATTTGCGCTGAACTGTTCCCGGGTTATCCAAAACCCGTTCCGGACATACGCCCAAGTACGAAATCATCATACGAACCTGCTGGAACCCTCGGATCCTGATTCCGATGTCGTTTACTCAAAATTCCAGTTTTACTCGATTTCTTCAACTTAAGACTTCAAAAATGAGAATCTTCCTTTAAATTCAACTCCGATCTTCCTGAATTTCAATTCCGACCATATGCACAAGTCAATATACCTGAAATGAAGCTGTTCGTGATTTCGAACTGCTGAACGACGCGCTGGATCTCAAAACGACCGGTCGAGTCGTTACACCTAAGATAAATCCATAAAATATCAAAATGATTTACATGTATACCTCGTAAGGCTAAAAATTACTTCTTTAGATAAAAATCCTTAACTTAGAGAGAATAATTGAATATCGCCTCAAATAGGCCTTTTAACCGTCATGACCATATTCGTGATTACGTAATCTACCCTCGGGTGTGGCAACTCATGTCCCCGACTTCAACTCAACACCATAATAAAAATCATGTGTTGTGATTGCGGGTGCATTTCATGTGGCGTGATTACAATGTGTCCAAAAACACAAGTGCACGTCATCATGACTTGTTCCAAGATAAACCCATAAATAATTAAAAGCGGTCAAAAGGTTTAAAAATGCACAATAGGTTTAAAACACATAATTAATTAGATAATTAGGCCAAATATTAATAGTTAAGCGACCGTGCTAGAACCACGGAACTCGGGAATGCCTAAAACCTTCTCCCGGGTTAACATAATTTCTTACTTAGATTTATGGTTGCAGACAACTTAAAACAGAGTCAAAATTCCTTGGTTTGGGATCTTTAAAATAAACGGTGTCCCGGAGCATCGTCATAAACCCGGGTGGCTACTCTGAATAAAATAAATCCCAAAAATCGAATAATGTCACTTTAATTGAAAAAACTCCCTTATCCACCCATACCGAGGAAGGAAAAAAGAGGTGTGACAGCTCTGACGACTCTGCTGGGGAACAAACCCGGAATCTCTGGTTCAGGGTTCAAGAATTCGAGCATATATAACTGTTATATTTTGGCTTTCATTATCTGATTTTACGTGTTTAAACCTAATGTGCTAATTGCCGCATTTACCACTTTGATATTATCTGAACTGCGTATAAAACTGTGCTGAAACCTTTCTTCTCTCTGAGTCTTCTAAATCATCTGGGAAGTGTGAACTTCGTGTGACTTCTTTTCTGTTAGAGTCATCCAAATTTTAGAACGAGGTACAGACAAGTTGCAAAGCCGGTGAAGCTTCTGTATTCCCGGTACGCTTCCCCGACCTCGGCTCGAGCTGTTCGCTCGCGTAAGCCTTGTCTAGAACAAAACCCCAGGATATAAACCTAGTATAACTTAGCCTCATGCCGGATCCTTAGTAGGAACGATTATTTGCATCACGTGCATTTGACTTAGGGGTCTCAACACAGGGGTTGGTCCGTCTAGGACAAGTGAACCCGAAATAAAAGACCATCATGCTGCATCTTACCTGCTATGTGTACAATATTTTATTTCGGCTTGTTTGTTGACCTAATAAAGAAAAATATCAGAAAAACCAAGAGTGATATAAGATAGAAAATTTACCCGATTTTTGAAAACCCCGATACTTGAAAATGTCATGAAACTCTGCCAAAATTTTTGAAAGATGGAGAAAGAGAAGATGTATTTAAAAAAATGAAAATAAGTTAATATCATGTTCCCCGGTTCCGTCAAAATCTCCAAAACTACGCGGGGTCTGATTCTCACCGGATGTGAAATACATAGGCAAACCTCATCGGTTCCGGTCCCTATTTTTTTAAAAAAAATTCATAAATATTTTCCTTTAGTTCCTTCGTTAGAAGTCTTTTTTTTTAAAAAAAAAAATCTCAAATCAAGTAATAAGAAATTCTTTTTAAAAACCCAAAAAACATTTTCTTCATAGAAATCTTTCATTAAAAAAGAAAGAAGACAAATCAAATCAAAATCCCAAAAAAAATATTCTCTACCTTTTTATTTTTCACAATTTTAAAAAAAAAGAGCAAATTGAATAAAATATATTTTCCTTTACTTCCTTCTATGGAAAGTCTTTCTTTGAGACCCCAGTTTTCAAAAATCCAAAAAATATATATATTTTCCTTTACTTCCTTCTATGGAAAGTCTTTCTTTGAGACCCCAGTTTTCAAAAATCCAAAAAATATATATATTTTCCTTTACTTCCTTCTTTAGAAAGTCTTTTTTCCCCAATTTTAAAAAATCCAAAAAAGGTTTCCTTTAATTCCTGCTTTAGAAATCTTTCCTTAAAATTTCCAAATAAAAAAAAAATTTAACCAAAAATATTTTCTTTCATTTGAAAAAAAAAATCAAATCAAAATCCAAAAAATATTTTCTACCTATTGTTTAGAAGTCTTTTTCCAAAAAAAAAGAAAATTTCTTTCTTCTTTAGAAGTCTTTCTTTCAAACAAATTTGAAAAAAAAATCAATAAAAAAATCCAAAAATATTTTCATTCTTCTTTCGAAAAATTGAAAAGAAAATTCAAGATTAAAAAATATTTCCTTTTTCTAATAGAAGTATTTCTTTCATAAATTCTAAATAATAGTCCAAAAATCCAAAAATAAATTCTTTCTTATTTAGAAGTTTTTCTTTCGAAATTCCAAAAAAAAAAAAAAAAATAAATCCAAAAAAATATTCTCTTTCTTCCTTTTAAGTCTTTGTTTCGAAAAAAATACAAAATTCAAAAACAAAAGAGTCAGGTTATTTACTTTATTCCTAATCTTCCCGAATTATGCAAGATCTGATTCATGCGGCGTCATGATACGTAGGCAACCCACATCAAGTTCGATCGAATGATGTGAAAAAAAAAAGAAAAAAAAGAAAAAGAAAAAAAAGGAGAGAAAAAAAGAAGAATGGTTATTTTAACATGCTGTTGTTTTGAAATAAAAGCAGTTAAAGGTGGCCGGTTTGTTGGTTTTCAATGGAACAAGAACCACTATTATTGATCCAAAGTCACGAAAACGCAAGTAGGCAAGTTGGCAGTGAAAATTAAAAATGGAGGCAAATGTGGGGTTGACTTTACCAGATTTGAGCAATAGGACATGGCCTGCTCGGAATGATTTGATTATGGGGAGACACGAGAAGTCGTCCTAGTCCTTTGGCGAATTAGTTACTGTGAAATTCCCATGTTGTCAATCCTGAAATTCGACAGGCAATATGGGGAATGGTTTGAGCAAAAGTCAAAATTTGAGTGCTGAATCCATAATAATGAAAATGGTCGAATGGCACAATAAGGCTAATGTGCAAGTCTGTGGCTACATGCCGCTTTGTAACTGGAAAGTCACTCCTCTTTTGGCCATGGTAGCTTATTTTGTCGTCTTTTCTTCTTCTCTTTGTGCTATCGAACCCTCCCATCCTTTATTCTATAAAAAATATAGTCAGCCATTTTGTGTCCATTTTGTGCATAGTTTTTTTTTTCTCATGCTAGTTCTAGTGACATGACATGCATGAGAAAGAGACACTTTTGTAAATGAATAGAGACATGAAACATTTGGAAAATAAACATGAGCCAAGTTTATATGGAACCAAAGTAGTCATACTCATGGAAATTAAGGATCTCTACCTTTTGAATCATTAAGAAGATCGGGCTTAAGGATGATCGGACGAATTGAAGTCTGTTTAGCACTAAGAGATAGAAAGTGTTTTAAAAATAGAAGAAGGTGTATTCCAGACAACTCGAAATGAATAAGTTTAGTGGCAAAATGCATCTTCTACATCAAGACAAAATCCAAGAGAAAGTCACACAAATTGACAAGGGTCATTTACTGCGAGAAAAGTATTGTTCATACAGCTTTACACTAAAAAAGACCCAGAAAGCAACATGTCCATCAATGTCGTGATTTTGAAGGGTTTACATGATTGGAATTCTCGAGGCTAGGAGACCCTTTTTCTACTATCCAAACACTTTATACCCTTTGTTACCCCTTTTGAGCCTGTGTTATTTTCTTTGACCACCCTCTTTTGGAATCTAGTTTAGAGTCAAGAGTAAAAAAAAAAGTCCAAAAAAATAAATGAGAGAGAAAATGAAAAAAAAAGTGAAAAAGAAAAAATGAAATGAAAAGAAAGGTCCATGTCCCAAAAGTACAAACTGGGGCAACTCTTAGAAAGTTCAAGTGAAAAAAAAGAGAAAGAACAGTCAAAGGTTCATGCCCCCAAAAAATAAAAGCTGGGCAATCTATTTTGAAAAAAAGAAAGAAAGAAAGAGAAAGACGAAAAAAAATGAAAAAAAAGAAAACAAAAAGAGAAACATGAGAAAAAGAAAGAAAGATGAAAATAATTGGATCATATGTTTGAACTACGTTAGACCTGATTCCTTAGAAAAAAGGATACGTAAGCAGCCTTACACGGTTCGGTCCAACCAAATAAGAGTCAAAGAAAAAAAATCAAAAAAAATAAAAAATAAAATCCTCAGTAGCTAAAACTGGGGCAGGAATTTTATTTCACTTTTAAAAAGAGTCGATTCCTAGAGTTGTAAGTCTATAACCCCTCATTTTGAGTCTACTTTAATCCTTCATGCCGACCCTCCTTTCCAACCCTATCCAAAAACCTTCCAAATAAAGACCTCCCGACATGCCTTCAAGAATGCCAAGAGAAGCATGCAATGAGCAACGGTTGTCACGCGACATAGAACACTGTCAGTTTCTCACGCAAGAAAGCATGGAATGAGCAACAGTTTCCACACGACATAGAACACTGTCAAGTTGCTCATAAATGAAAAAGAAAAAGAAAAAGAAAAGGAAAAAGAAAAATGAGAGAGTCTTACTAGTGAAAACCTTCACGGGCACTGCAAGGCGATGGTAAGCAGAGATGAATAAATGAGAGAGGCTTGTTGGTGAAAACCCCTCGGGGCACCACTAGTCGATAATGAGTCATGGAGCTGACGCAAAGGATTAGCACGAACAAGACCAACTTCAAAGGTCATAAGAATGGTGAAAGGGAAGATCTGATCAGTTTGATAGATCGGCCATTAAGTCCAAAATGCATGTCATGATCATTAAGGCTAGTTACCGCAAAATAAAAAAGAAAAAAAAGACCTCTTCCTTCTGTCCTTCCGACATGGGCATTTCTTGTTAATACTTGTTTCTTTGCATCATTGTTTCATTCACTCTGAGTCAGTCCTTGTCAAAACAAGCAAGAAAGGATTTCAAAATCTGCTACCAGCTTTTCAGTTGCACAAAGAAAATTTGGCCAGCACATTCAGTTGTTACAGTCAACATGCTTCGAGGGTTCATGAAAATGGTTTCTCCCCAAAAAGACTCTTGTCAGCCTACTTGGAACCAGCAAAGATTACTGGTGATTCCCTCTGACAGACAAATTGCTCCAAAAAGCAATAAGCCATTCAAGATGTGAGAAAAGGTCTCCTAAGAAAAAATCTCTAGTTGGGATAAGCTTGATTGAGCCGCAAATACAAATGGTACAGGGTGTGAAATAATCAGAGTTGGTGCAGAACAAAAGTCTCTTGAGGCCGACTCAGACTGATTGAGCAAAAGCCAAGCTGCCCAGGACTCAAGGCCACAAACCGACCACCACTTTTAAAACTGACAAAATTTTCTTTATTTGAAACAGGAACAAAGCAGTGCAAAGAAAGTGGTTCAAAAAAATGAAAAGAAGAGAAGAGCCGACAAAGGGAAGTTTCTCAAATATTTGTCTTTGATTATCTTGCTAGCATGCATAAATTTTGCCATTGCTCTTCACATTTTTCCTCCTGGGACAAAAAGTCCTAGTTTGATGGATTTTTCTTCCAACAGAAATCTTAGTCTGATGAATATTTCTCCTAAGATAATAAAAATACCTAGTCTGATGAATTTTCTCCTAGGATTAAAATCTTAGTCCGATGAATCTTTCTCCTAAGATAGAAAACCTAGTATGATGAATTTTATCATAGGATCAAAATCCTAGTCTGATGAATCTTTCTCCTAAGATACAAAAAAGAAAAAGACCTAGTCTGATGAATTTTCTCCTAGGATCAAAATCTTAGTCAGATGAATCTTTCTCCTAAGATAACAAAAAGAGACCAAGTCTGATGAACGTTCTCCTAGGATCAAAATCTTAGTCTGATGAATTTTTCTCCTAAGACAGAAAACCTAGTCTGATGAATTTTCTCCTAGGAACAAAATCTTAGTCTGAAGAATTTTTCTCCTAAGATAGAAAACCTAGTATGATGAATTTTCTCCTAGGAAAAAAATCTTAGTCTGACGAATCTTTCTCCTAAGATAAAAGACCTAGTCTGATGAACTTTCTCCTAGGACAGAAATCTTAGTCTGATGAATCTTTCTCCTAAGATAACAAAAAGAGACCAAGTCTGATGAACATTCTCCTAGGATCAAAATTTTAGTCTGATGAATTTTTCTCCTAAGACAGAAAACCTAGTCTGATGAATTTTCTCCTAGGAACAAAATCTTAGTCTAACGAATTTTTCTCCTAAGATAGAAAACCTAGTCTGATGAATTTTCTCCTAGGAACAAAATTTTAGTCTGACGAATCTTTCTCCTAAGATAAAAGACCTAGTCTGATGAACTTTCTCCTAGGACAGAAATCTTAGTATGATGAATCTTTCTCCTAAGATAACAAAAAGAGACCAAGTCTGATGAACATTCTCCTAGGATCAAAATCTTAGTCTGATGAATGTTTCTCCTAAGACAGAAAACCTAGTCTGATGAATTTTCTCCTAGGAACAAAATTTTAGTCTGACGGATTTTTCTCCTAAGATAGAAAACCTAGTCTGATGAATCTTTCTCCTAAGATAACAATAAAAAAGAACCTAGTCTGATGAATTTTCTCCTAGGATCAAAATCTTAGTCTGATGAACCTTTCTCCTAAGATACCAAAAACAAAATGACCTAGTCTGATGAACTTTCTCCTAGGATCGAAGTCTTAGTCTGATGAATCTTTCTCCTAAGATAAACAAAAAAAAGGACCTATTCTGATGAATTTTCTCCTAGGATCGAAATCTTAGTCCGATGAATCTTTCTCCTAAGATAACAAAAAAGGGACCTAGTCTAATGAATTTGCTCATAGGATCGAAATCTTAGTATGATGAATCTTTCTCCTAAGATAACAAAAAAAGGATTGTCTGATGAAATTTTCTCCTAGGATCGAAATCTTAGTCTGATGAATCTTTCTCCTAAGATAATAAAAACACTTAGTCTGATGAATTTCCTCCTAGGACAGAAATCTTAGTCTGATGAATATTTCTCCTAAGATAACAAAAAAATGGACCTAGTCTGATGAATTTTCCCCTAGGATCAAAATCTTAGTCCGATGAATCTTTCTCCTAAGATAGAAGACCTAGTCTGATGAACTTTCTTCTAGGATCGAAATCTTAGCCTGATGAATCTTTCTCCTAAGATAGAAGACCTAGTCTGATGAACTTTCTTCTAGGATCGAAATCTTAGCCTGATGAATCTTTCTCCTAAGATAACAAAAAAAAGAGACCTAGTCTGATGAATTTTCTCGTAGGATCGAAATCTTAGTCCGATGAATCTTTACCCTAAGATTAAAACCTAGTCTGATGAACTTTCTCCTAGGACAACAATCCTAGTCTGATGATTTTTTCTCCTAAGATAATAAAAAAAGAGCCTAATTTGATGAATTTTCTCGTAGGATAGACGTCTTAGTCTAATGAATCTTTCTCCTAAGATAAGAAAACCTAGTCTGATGAATTTCCTCCTAGGATACTTTTTTTTTTTAAAAAAAAGAGAAAAAATAGTTTATTTATGTCCTCAGAAGATAAGCATCGGGGAATTTTGTTTAAAAGAATGATTGGTTCTAAAAGAAATGAAATTGAAAAAAAAAACAAAAATCCTTCTTGGTTCGTTTAGACATAGGGTCTCCACTCCCTAGTCTCATTTCCAACATAGAGTCTCCATTCCCTAGTTGATGCCAACATAGGGTATACACTCCTTAGTAGATGATTTTTGTCAACATAGGGTATACAATCCCTAGCTGATTTTATTTTCCAACATAGGGTATACACTTCCTAGTTGATGATTTTTCCAACATAGGGTCTCCGCTCCCTAGTTGATTCCAACATAGGCTATACAATCCCTAGTTGATTTTATATTCCAACATAGGGTATACACTCCCTAGTTGATGCCAACATAGGGTATACACTCCTTAGTTGATGCCGACATAGGGTATACACTCCCTAGTTGATAAACTTCCAATATAGGGTCTCTAATCCCTAATTGATAATTTTCCAACATAGGGACTCCACTCCCTAGTTGTCACGACCTAAAATCCCACCTTTCATGCCGTGACTGTGTCTAACGTTGAACCCGCTAGACAAGCCAACGTACACAACACCTTGACATTTCTAAAACAACTTAACAGCAATAAAGCAGTATTCTTTCAAACCTTTACTGAAATAACCAGAACCACTTCAAAAGTTTTATAGCAGAAATGTAATAATACTCCGAAAAACGCATAATGAAATGGTAAAGATAACAACATCGCAAAATCCCAAAAACTGGGGTGTCACAACCTCACAGACTGTCTATAAGAATACTAAATACAAGTCTGAAAGGAAATACAGTATTGTCTTTAGAACGGAAGGAGAAATAAGACAATAAGATACTAATAGCAGGAGATACTCCAGGGCCCAAGAACGCCAGTGGTATACCTTGAAGCTTGATGTGGACTGAAGGTGACTCCCTCAGAGCAGTCCACGGGGTCCGGAAGCGGGATCTGCACAACATAGAGAAGTGCAGTGTAGTATCAGTACAACTGACCCCATGTACTGAGTAAGTGCCGAGCCTAACCTCGGCCGAAGTAGTGACAAGGCTAGACTTAGCAAATAACGTTCACCTGTCCTATTCTACAACACAAAATACAGATACCAAACCAAGGAAGAATAACAGTCATATACGGGGAACGGGAGCAGATAAAGGGAAAAACAATAAAATAGGGCAGTTAATTAACACCAAATAAGAAGAGAATCAATTCACCGAAAACTGATAAGGCATGTATGACATGTATGAATGATAGCAATGGCACGACATCACCCTTCGTGCTTTTACTCCCTTCCTCACCAATGCAATGTATGTTGTAATCAATGTAATCATGACACGACATTAATCTTCGTGCTTGCAATAAATGTAAACATGGCACGGCATCCCCCTTCGTGCTTTACTCTCTTCCTCATATTGCAATAAATAAATAATGAGTGCTATGAATGAATGGCACAACATCACCCTTCGTGCTTTACTCTCTTCCTCACAGTGCAATACTTAAATAATGAATGATATGAATGAATGGCACGACATCACCCTTCGTGCTTTACTCTCTTCCTCACATTGCAATAAATAAATAAGGAATGATATGAATGAATGGCTCGACATCACCCTTTGTGCGTTACTCTCTTCCTCACCCAAGTAATATCAACAATAAATAACAACTTGGCAAGGAAATCAAATACCGACTTTCAAATAGTAACCACCCGACATGGGGCATAACAACTAAATCAACACATTTGCCCGGCAAGGGTCTCAGCTATAACCAAACAACTCAATATATATATACTGTATACTTGGATCCTCAATTGAACTAACATTTCATAATCTCTACAACCAGTACATCAACCACAATCAACTTCTTAAGTAGAGGTAATTACATAGTATGATGAACATTGAAGAAATAACTGAATTTTCATCAAAATAGACTCACGGGCATGCTTGACTCACAATGTATAAGTACTCGTCACCTCACCTATAAATTGAACATGTTAGGCACATAACACATAACATACAATACCTAATCCCTCACCAAAGTTAGGGAAGACGCTTACCTCGGTCAAAAGTATAACAATGAACCCTCTAAGACCGTCTTTCCTTTATAATCCGACTCCGAAACAACGATATCTAGGCATAATTAATTCAATAATATCAATAAAGACTCAATAACACAATCCCATAGCCTAGATATACAATTTCTAGCATTTTTTCAAAAATACCAAAATTCGACCCCGGGCCCACTTGGTCCAAACACGAGGCTCGGACCAAAACCCGATCACCCATAACCCCACGAGTTAGAATATATAACTTGTTTTAAGATCCGACCCCAAATTGAGGTTTAATCACCCAAAATTCCCAAAAACCTAACTCTACCCAAAACCCCTAATTTCTACTTTGATTTTAGGATTTTAGGCCTAGATTCTAGTGTTTGTTGAAGAAGATTGGAAGAAAACGGAGTTAAGTACACATACCTATGAAGCAATGGAGGAACAGTTCTTCAAAATTCGTCTAGGGGGGTTGGGGAAGAAGAAGAGTTTTGAAAAATGGGAGAAATCCCAAAATAGTTCTGTTTTTGGGTTATTAAAATCACTGGAGGGATTTACCATTCGCGTTCGCGGGCCACTGGTCGCGTTCGCGAAAGGTTGACAGCTGGAACCTATGCGTTCGCGGAGCCAGGTCCGCGTTCGCGTAGGTCTGACTCCCTAACCTTCCGCGTTCGTGAGACTCTGCCTGCGTTCGCGAAGAACAAACCTACCTAACCCCAGACCCCATCCTATAACACTACGCGTTCGCGAGAGGGGCGTCGCGTTCGCGTAGAGCAGTACCTCCACAGCTCCGCGTTCGCGAAGGGTATTACACCAGACATCAGAAACAGGCCAAGAACACCATATTTTTCAACCTTTTAGCACCCCGACACCTACCCGAAACTCACCCGAGCCCTCGGGGCTCAAAACCAAATACACACACGACTTCAAAATCATCCTAAGGACTTATTCAAGTAATTAAACCACCAAAATAACATCATAAATAATGAATTAAACTCCAAATCCATAGAATTTTCTCAAACTTCATAAACTATCAAATTTTCCATTTTTGATTCGAAACACGTCAAACCAAGTCCGTTTTACACCAAATTTCACAAATAAGTCACATAACATATATTAAACCTGCTCCGGGCTCCTGAACCATAATACGGGCCCGGTAACACGACTTTCACATCAAAGTTCATTTTTAAAAACCTTTATTATTTTCAGAAAATAATTTTCTTTAAAAATTCATTTCTCGGGCTTAGGACCTCGGAATTCGATTCCGGGCATACACCCAAGTCCC
>ML285180.1:6196-21953 GCA_005239495.1 Nicotiana undulata
GAATTAATGTTTGAAACTAGTAAAACTATGGAATTTACTTACCTCAATAACAGTGGTGGAAGGTCCCTTGAAGAGCTCTCTAAAAACTTGAGGAGGAAGATGAAAATGGAGTAAAAATGCTAAGTCCCGTATTTTTATAAAACTGCCCAGGGATTTCTTAACTACGATCGCGACAAGGGGCATGCGATCGCGAATGCCAACTAGCCAGACCTCTGCGATCGCGGCAGAGGTCCTGCGATTGCGAAGGCCAACAGCCAGACCTCTGCGATCGCGGCAGGGGTCCTGCGATCGCGAAGAACAAACTCACCCGGCCCAGACGCGACTCTATGTGATCGCGATAAAAGGCTGCGATCGCGAAGGTATGGGACCGTCGAATCACGGATCCGGGTCCGTTTACCAAAAAAGTTGACCAAAGTCAACTTTATTCAATTAATTTATCAAAAATTTAACCCTCAATCAAGTTTTCACATAAAGGCTTCCCGGCTACGCGCCCGGGCTGCGCACGCACATTGAGGTGAGATTAATGGAGGCTTTCGGGGCCTTGGAACATAGTCAAAATTAGATGCACATAAGATGACCCCTTTTTGGGTCATTACATGAACCAAGCAACAAATAAAAGCAGGAAAAACTAAGGAGCATCATCTATGGGGGTATCATCCACGGGAACATCATCAATGGGAGAAGAGGGATTAGTTTTAGTAGAGGAGGCTTGAACATAAGCTCCACTTGTAACGAATTCATTTTTATCACCTCCGAGATCTTCGACTTCCGGTGAGGAAAAACTTAGACGTTGCTGAGTTTCTTAATTGCTTCTTTAGCCTTGGCGATTTCAGCATTAAGATCAAAACCCTCCTGGTTGGCCTCAACTAGAGTTTCGAGGTGAGTGTTCAGGAAAGACCAACTCATATCTAATGTTAGCTTATCCTCGATAATCTCATAATCCTTCTCCCATTGGTCAATCTCGGCTCTCAGCTCTTCTTTTTCTGTTTTTGGAGGCATCATAAGTTGTCTTCAAAGGATCAAGTAAACTTTCCAAGAACTGAATCTTATTAGTAGAGTGTCGCGCCCTCTTTTTCTATCGCACGGGTTACGTACGGAGATATCGGGTTGATGACATTCTGGACAACTCCTTAAAGGAAGAGGTTCAAGGAAGAGTCGCCACCTAACAATTTTTATGGTGCGTTAGGGCACCCAGAGTTGAGAAACTCATGAACTAGTTTGCGTTGCCAGAGATTGGGTAAGGGCTTGAAATTATCCCGAGGGGAAGGTATTAGGCACCCCTCAGGATCCACAACTGTGGGTCCCAGCTAATAAGTTTTGTGAATTTGGAAGGCGAGCAAGTAACAAATAAAGTTCACATATGAGGGGATTTAAAACAAGTATGAAAATCTTTAAAGGTTTTTGAATAACATAAACATTTGAAAAGAAGTGTCCTAGGTTTAAAGTAATACGGATCACTTCAATGCAATACCCGGTATGTCAAACCTCGAGGAGGTGGCTACACGTGGTATTAGCGCACCGGTCATCATATTCGTATTCTACCCTTCCCACCCCGTAAGGTTATTTAAAAATGGGCAGGTGTTGGTCACGAAAGCTTATTGCGTGCCATTACCCGTCCCATCCTATGAGTCCTGGAGGGTGATTAGGACCACTAATCCTACAGTGTGAGTGCTAGGCTGGGCATCCTAGGTTTAAAGGATAAAATACTAGGCGACAAGCATAACAAGTAGAACTTCACATATGAAAGGACACATAGGGACAAATAAAGGCTCATAGATACCTCCACAAGTAGACATATGATTGGCACGTCTCAAACACAATTAAAGTCTCACAAAGGGAAGTTTCAAGACAAGGGAGTTTTAGTAAAAGAGCAGTAGTTTAAGTTCAAATCTAAACAAGTTAAAACCGAAGTATTTAAAATAGTAATTGCAGGAATACAGGTATCAAAAGCATTTTTTAAATCACGAGCATACAGTTACTCAGAATACTTTTGGAAAGCAGTAAATTGAGCAGAAGTACATTAGTTATTTGAAATTCGAAAATCCAGTAATGGGCTGAAAATTCAGTAATTTGTAAGAATGCTTATTAAAAAATAGTTCAGAAAAGACTTTAGGAGGAATACATCAGATTTAAAACTTAATAGTTTGAAGCTAGATAAGAAGTAAAAAATCAGTGATTGAGGAACAAGACAGTGCACTGTTTAAGAGTTGTTTTAAAAACGAAATACAGGAGTTAGACAAACAAAATAGATTTCCAGGAAAGGGGCAGGAACATCAAAGTTTATGAATTTCCAAAGAGGGCAGATTAATAGAGGTCTGGTAGATTTGATTCAATTACGTGTTAAACCTAAGGCTTGCCTAGGCGTCTTAACATTTGCCTAGTTGTTTTAAGGGTGACATACATGCTCAGACTCTGATTTTAAACATGTTTGCAGAAAAGTTTGTTTTAAACGAATTGGCCAGATTTTATTAGATTAAGCATGCTAAGTAGTGGTTTAGCGGTTGAAACTCGAACAAGTATAGCCCTAGCAACAGGATATCTAATGCACAAAGGTTCCTAATAACATGGTTTCTAGAATGCCATGAATATGACAAATGACAGTTTATATGTTCATTATTATTGATTAGGGTCATGAGAGGAATGAATGACATGCTGAAAGTGAAAGACCTAAAAACAAGATTTCTAAGATATGCAGTGCATGTCCTAAACAGGTTGTTCTATTGCAAAAATAGGTAAATAAATCATATGAACATGTTCTCTACCCATTACGGAAGCTAAACATGCATATTCCTCCACCCATTTCACTATATAGCCCCAGCGGTCTGTTTACAAGTTATTACAGCCCAAATATCGAATGAATTACTGTAATTGAAAGAAAACAAGAAATTACTCTATAGGGAGCCTTCACATAGGCACAATCTTCCAGCCTCACCCCTTTCAACTTCACATCCTTATCCAGCCTAGGTACGACAAAGCTCCCAAAGGGCCTAAATGGGGGCCCTGGCCAATACCAGCACCCAGGAATGTCGACAGTTACACAAATGCAGTGTAGAGTGCCCTACCTCAATGTTTCAAGGGTCATAGGGAACTCGTGGTTCCCTAAGCGATGCTCACACTGAGGAGGGTAGAACCTAAGGGTCTAGGAATTGAGAAAGTGCTTTTGAAAAGGAGTTTTGAGTTAGAAAAGAGGTTTTGAAGTCACATAGTTTCAGGGAAAACACATAAGGACTAATGTTAAAACAGCAGAGAGTCCTAACTCAGTAGGATACCAAGGAACAATCACAAACAGGGAAAGGGGTTCAGGGGACTAATAAGGGTGATAGTATGTAATAAGTTTAGATACAGATTCAACCCATAGAGATACCAAATAGTACACAGCTGCTAACCAAACATATAGGGGATAATAAGCAGATAGGAAGAATGGGGAACAACTACAGTATAGGACATGATAAGCTACAGAAAACAATACAGGATTAATTTAAACTAGAAGAAGAAGAGAGATCATATGAGGGATTAGACATGCTAGTGACAAGGTAAGCAATAGAACCACAAATAGAAGCACAAAAGAAAGAGCAAGAACCTTAAGCAAAATTGATGAATATTGTTTGGAGTGCAATAATATTAACTAGGACATACCAGTGATGCAAGTAAAGACAAGCAGAAGAGAGTAGCAAATAGCACAGTATTAGCCTTGGCTTAGCAGCCGACTAATAATAAGAAGCAAAGAGTAACAATAGAGACAAGAGAGAGAGCCAAGAAGCAGAACACAAGAGAGTATTCTATAGAGAATTGAGCAAATGTTCGATTGCCCAATGTTAGCCTGTCCGTTATGCAAAAGAGAAAGGAGTACTTATAATGCTAAAAATGAGTAAACAAATAAGGCAAGGAAAAATGGCTTAACACAAGTATGGGAATAGTGTCCAATCAGTATCAATTAGGGATAGACTCCCTTAATTAAGGAATCAAGTTCAAACGGACACAAGCATAGCTAAATAAGGAAAATGAATCATTGTAAAACTGATTTTACTATAATAAGAGTAATAAAGTACAAATCCTGTATTAAGGCTATAACATACAATTAAGGAAGTCTGTATTAACATAAAACTAGGGCAGCGTACCACTTTTGAATTCTGAAAATAGGTTCAAGGAGATACAGTTGAAAACAGAGAATCAGTAATAAACAAGGAAAGTATCACATAGATAAGGAAGCAATTCAAAATCATAGGCATAGGGCATATATCACGAGCTTAATGGGTATGTACATAGAATCAGTGTAACAATCATGTGAACAATAAATAACGAGCAATCAGACTCGATAAATAACAAGTAGCGAGCAAAATTAGTCAAACCCTAGCAGGAAACACAAAGCACATAGACCACACACGAAACCCAGAACACTCATGAAAGACATGCAAGCATGTCGAACAAGTAAGCATAGAGATCGAAAGCAAAAAATCAGAAACTAGGTTTCGATTAAGGATTTAGAGTTTCAGCAAAGAATCAAACAAAGTAGAAAAACCTCGAATAAATAAGCGAACATAAGAAGAATCGTAAAAAATAAAACTCAGGAATCAGGGTTTAAAATCGTTTAAGAGGGGTTCGAAGAACCCTATTTCTTAGAAAACGAAAATCATTCGAAGAATACCAGGTTTTTAAGAAATGTAGATGAAAATCACTGAGATAAATGCAGATCTTAAGAGAAGTTGAAAGGTAAGAACTAGCGTTTTAGAGAGAACCCATAGATAACTGAAAAACCTGGTGTAACACTCAGAGAGGGTGGTAGCCGGAACACCACCGGGTTGATCCTCGCCGGAGAAGTCCGGAAACGCCCAGGCAGGAGCCTCCATGGCCGTTCTGGCATGGTTGAAGTCTCAAAGGGTCTTAGAGACAAGGTGACAGGAGAACATAGCTTCATGGTGGTCGGTGGTTGAAGGGATGAGCCTAGGAGTGGCCGGAGATGAAGGCTGAGGCCATCGGAGAAGGTAAAGAGCCGGAAGATTCTAGAGAGAGAAGAGAGAGAGGGCCGATAGAGAGAGATGAGAGGTCTCGAAAATGAGGGGTCTGGGGGGGTTAGGTTAGAGTTTAATTAAGGTAGGTTAAGTCTGGACCGTTGATCTTGTGTGATCAACGGTTCAGATCAGACGTGGGGTTGGACCGGGTAGGATTTTTAGCTGGGCTGGGTATTTTTGGGTTTGGGTTTGGGTTGTAATTGGGTGGGTTTGGATTAAAATCAGGCTAGAAATTAAATGGGATGTGGCTAGTTATTAAATACCCATGAAAAAATAGATAATTAATTAAATAAAATAGCTAATAATTGTATAAAATGAAATTAAGTTAAAAATAAGTATAATTACAGTAATTAAAAAATATAAAAGACATGAAATCTGATTTTAAGGGTATAAAATGACTAATTAGGCTATAACTGCAAAACAATTGTAATTGCAATTAAATAGTACTCGACTAGTCAATTTACGAAATAATTGAAATTAAATAAGTAAAAGGTGATTATAAATGACATATTAAATTGAAAAATATTTTGAGATTTATTTAGAGCATAATTTATGAATTATGAAAAATACGAAATATCGAATAAATAGGGAATAATTCAAATGAAAATATGTAAAAATTAGGAAACTACTCATTATTGCTAAGAATGATTTTGAAGCATGTAGGTAGGATTTTAAAAAATATTTTGGGAAAAATTGGGTATCAACATCTGCCCCTCTTTACCCGGGAATGATGAAAGAGTTGTCGGGTAAAGATATGATGGCCACTTTTGACCTGAGATGAAGTTGCGGGATAGAATTTGGCCGCACCCTGGTTTCTGAGCTGCATACATATCCCTGGTTTTACAGGAATCAGGCCGCATGTAATTCCGAAATCATCGGCGAAATATACCGACGATGTTTTACAAGAACGGACACAAGGTGCATGGTGGGGTAAGAATACGAAGATCTTTCGGGGTTGTGTCGAAGAGCTGGAGCGATCTGCTCCTGCCTGGTTGGTTGTTCCGGCCGGGTTACCTGCAAATAAAGAACGAACGTATATTGTGCATAATATAAACATGATGCAAGTTCCCGTAGGACTATGGATGCTGTCTTCGGACAGTTAGGATGATGTCCTTAGACCATGATGTCCTGGGCCATGAATCGCTTGGTGCGGGATTCGCGGGCAATGATGTTCTCGGGCCATGAGGATGGTTCCTTCGAACCATGATGCCTTTGAATAATGATATGCAAGTTGGATATAAGAGATCCACAGGCTATGAAGTGATGTTCTCGGGCCATGAGATGGTGCCTCTGAACGATGACGCCTTTTGGACAAGCTGGCGATATTTCAGCTCATGAAGGATGCAATAGTATGATGTTGACAAGACAGACCTTAGTCTTGCGATTTGCAAAAAGAAAGTGGGCAGAGCTTAGACCGAAAGAAAGCATAAATGAATGACGTAACGAAAGGTGACTGCTTTGGAAAGGTAGAAAGGAGTTATCATAGCGCAATGAGATGCGGAGAGAGGTAGCGTGGAACCTCGGAAGGCAGAATGATAGCCTTATGCAATGCAGGAAATAAATGCTGGGGAGGTAGCGCTTAACCTCCGGAGGCAGAAGTTAGCCTTATGCAATGTGAGAAAAATGCAGAGAGACAATGCTTAGTCTCGAAAGGCAGAAAGTAGCCTTGTGCAATGTGAATGCAGATGGAGGTAGAGCTTAACCTCATGCAAGATGGAGACAGAGCTTAGTCTCGGAAGGCAGAAACTAGCCTTATGCAAAAATGCGAATGCAGATGGAGGTAGAGCTTAACCTCATGCAAGACGGAGACAGAGCTTAGTCTCGGAAGGCAGAAAGTAGCCTTATGCGAGGATGCGAATGGAGGTAGAGCTTAACCTCATGCAAGAAGGAGACATAACTTAGTCTCAGAAGGCAGAAAGTAACCTTATGCGAAGATGCGAATGGAGGTAGAGCTTAACCTCATGCAAGCTGGAGACATAGCTTAGTCTCGAGAGACAGAAAAGTAGCCTCATGCAATGCAGAAAAATAAAGTGATAGTAAGAGTTCTTAGCTGATGATAAAGTGCGATGATACGACTGTTGTTAATAAAGCATCGCTTGCAATGATGATAGTAGTAAGCGTTTGGCATGTGCAATGAATTTGAGGGTGTATCCTTGAGAAGCGTTCGTCTTATGGGGATATTGGGATGTCTTGGGCTATCGCCGTATTCGTGCCTGCATCCAAAGAAAAATTGTGAGTTATGTAAAAGGGAAGGTTAGTTCGTATCCCCGCTGGCTCATATCGGCCTATCTGTTTGATGATGATGACTTTGTTTGTACCGCAGGGGTAGCGTTGCTAAAACAAACTGCTTTTTGAGAAAATAAATATGCATGGTTTTATAAAATATGATATGACATATAGAAAGCATAGTTTTCTTTGGATGAACCGACGACCGTGACGCGATTCAAGACATTGCAACCTCTATTCCTGCGAAGATTTGAGAGTTCCTCCTCAACCTTTGCCCCAGTTTGATGGGTGAAGGCTTCTGGCTATTACTGGTGTGGTGCTCGACTGAACTTGCTTCGGAATTTTGAGGTCCCTCCTCAAAATTCTTCCCCAGTTTCCATTCGTGGGGAAAATGAAATTTTATTAGAATGTGACCGAACCCACAGGGCTGCCTACGCATCCGCTCTTAAACGGGAATCATGTCAGGCGTAGTTCATTTTACAACATTGATAGAAGCATACAAATTACACATAGTAGCGCTTGACTGCATCTGAATTGATTGGTTTAGGAAAAACTTCTCCATCTATTTCCGCCAGTATGAGTGCTCCTCCTGTTAGCACTCGGTGAACCATGTACGGGCCTTGCCAATTAGGAGAGAATTTCCCTTTTTCTTCGTCTTGATGAGGAAAGATTTTCTTTAACACCAGCTGCCCAGGTGTGAATCGTCTTGGTTTGACTTTCTTGTTGAAGGCTCTGGTCATTCTGTTCTGATATAGCTGACCATGAAAAACCGCGTTCATTCTTTTCCCATCTATGAGGGCCAATTTCTCATAGCGGCTTCTTACCCATTCTGCGTCGCTGAGCTCAGCTTCTTGTATAATTCTCAGGGATGGAATTTCAACTTCAGCAGGAATGACGGCTTCTGTACCGTATACCAACATGTAAGGAGTTGCCCCAGTTGTGTGCGAATCGTGGTGCGATACCCCAACAGAGCAAATGCTAATTTCTCATGCCACTACTTGTGCTTTTCTATCATCTTTCTTAGTATCTTCTTGATGTTCTTGTTGGCAGCCTCGACGACTCCGTTCATTTGAGGTCTGTATGCTGTGGAATTCTTGTGCTTGATCTTGAAGGTTTCACACATTACTTTCATCAAGTCACTATTGAGATTGGAACCATTATCGGTGATGATTGACTCTGGAACTCCAAACCGACAAACAATGCGGTCGCGGACAAAGTCGACTACCACTTTCTTAGTAACTACTTTGTAGGATACTGCTTCGACCCATTTGGTGAAATAGTCAATGGCAACCAGAATGAAGCTGTGTCCGTTGGTGGCAGCAAGCTTGATTGGTCCAATAACATCCATGCCCCAAGCGGTGAACGGCTAGTGTGAGCTCGTTGCATTAAGCTCACTGGGAGGTACCTTTATCATATCCCCATGTATTTGACATCGATGGCATTTGCGGACATACTGGATGCAGTCTGTTTCCATGGTCATCCAGAAATAACCAGCCCGAAGTATCTTCTTTGCTAGAACAAACCTGTTCATATGAGGACCGCATGTACCAGCATGTATTTCCTCCAACAGCTTCGTCGCTTCCTTTGCCATACATCTTAATAAACTCAGATCGGGAGTCCTCTTATAAAGGATTCCTCCGCTGTGAAAGAAGTTGTTTGATAATCTTCGTAGAGTGCGCTTTTGAGTGGTGTTTGCAAGCTCTGGGTACTCTCCCTCTGCCAAGTACTCCTTAATATCATGAAACCAAGGCTTTCCATCTGCTTCTTCTTCAACGTGTGCACAGTAAGCCGGCTGAGTGTGAATCCCTACCGAGATAGGATCAATGAAATTCTTATCTGGATGCTGGATCATGGATGACAAGGTGGCCAGTGCGTCGGCGAACTCATTCTGGATTCTGGGAACATGCCGAAATTCAATCTTTGTGAACCTCCTTCTAAATTCCTGCACACGATGTAGGTATGGCAGTATCTTGGAATTCTTGGTCGCCCATTCTCCTTGAACTTGGTGTATTAATAAGTCCGAATCACCAATCACTAATAATTCTTGAACATTCATGTCGATGGCCAAGTTGAGCCCAAGGATGCAGGCCTCATATTCGGCCATGTTGTTGGTGTAGGGGAACCTGAGTTTGGCGGATATTGGGTAGTGCTGACCAGTTTCAAAAATTAAGACCGCTCCAATACCCACGCCTTTGAAGTTTGCGGCCCCATCAAAGAACATCCTCCAACCGTCGTAGGATTCTACAATGTTCTCTCCTACGAATGATACCTCCTCATCAGGGAAATATGTTTTTAAAGGTTTGTATTCTCCGTCCAAGTGATTCTCAGCAAGATGATCGGCTAATTCTTATCCTTTGACTTCCTTCTGAGTTACATAAATGATGTCGAACTCACTTAACAGGATCTGCCATTTAGACAGCTTGCCAGTGGGCATAGGTTTCTGAAAGATGTACTTGAGCGGATCCATCCTCGATATGAGGTACGTTGTGTAGGCGCAGAAATAATGCCTCAGCTTCTGTGCAACCCAAGTCAAAGCACAACATGTGCGCTCTAATAGAGAATATCGAGCCTCATACGGGGTGAACGTCTTGCTGAGATAGTAAATTACTTGCTCCTTCCTTCCTGTTTCATCATGTTGCCCGAGAACACAACCGAAAGCTCCGTCTAATACATCCAAGTAGAGTAATAGGGGTTTACCCGACTCTGGGGGTACCAAGACTGGTGGTGTTGAGAGATACTCCTTGATTCTGTCGAAGGCCTTTTGACAATCCTCAGTCCATTTGGTTGCAGCATCCTTTCTCACCATCTTAAAAATTGGTTCACAAATGAGAGTAGACTGGGCTATGAACCGGCTGATATAATTGAGCCGTCCCAGGAAGCTCATAACATCCTTTTTGTTCTTTGGTGGCGGCAATTCTTGGATGGCTTTGACCTTTGAAGGATCTAGCCCTATTCCTCGACGACTGACAATGAACCCTAGCAGCTTCCCAGCAGGAACCCCGAACGCATATTTTGCGGGGTTAAGCTTCAGATTGTATTTCCTTAACCTGTTGAAGAACTTTCTCAAATCTTCCATGTTATCAGCATCTTTCTTTGATTTGATGATGACGTCGTCAACATATACTTCGATTTCCTTGTGAATCATATCATGGAATATAGTAGTCATGGCTCTCATGTAAGTGGCCCCTACATTCCTCAGACCGAATGGCATCATTTTGTAGCAATACACCCCCCATGGCGTAATGAATGCCATTTTCTCAGCATCTTCCTCGTCCATCCAAATCTGATGGTAACCAACAAAGCAATGCACAAAAGACTGCAGCTCGTGCTTGGCACAATTATCAATTAGGATGTGTATATTCGGCAGGGGAAAGTCATCTTTTGGACTGGCCCAGTTGAGATCCCGGTAGTCGACGCAGACTCTGACCTTCCCATCTTTATTAGGTACAGGCACAATGTTGGCTAACCATGTAGGATATTCGACCACTCGGAGAACCCCGACGTTGATCTGCTTGGTGACCTCTTCTTTGATTTTCAAACTCATGTCTGGTTTGAACTTCCTGAGCTTTTGCTTTACTGGTGGGCATGTCGGATTGGTTGGCAGCTTGTGGGCCACAATAGATGTACTGAGGCCAGTCATGTCATCATATGACCAGGCGAATATGTCCTCATACTCCCTTAAAACTTCCATATATTCCTCCTTTTCTGACGGCGATAGATGAATGTTGATGCGTGTTTCTTTGACGTTCTCTGCGTTTCCCAAGTTGACGACCTCAGTCTCGTCCAAGTTAGACTTAGGTCTATTATCAAAGTTCTCGACTTCTTTAGTAATATCCTCAGGTATATCATCCTCGTCTGACTCGGAATCCATTTGTTGCGTTGCCTCGTTGCAAGCCACAGTCGTCGGTTCATCAAGATAAGTAATAGTAATGTTGTGTAAAATAAATAATGGGGAGGAAAACAGTAGCAAGTAAATATAAGATTTATAAAGAAGATGGAAATGCTTTGATAAATTGAGTAATTGTTTGAACATAAGAGCTCTTTCTTGCAGGAATTAAAAATGCGAAAAGGAAGGAAATGCTTTAAATAAATAAACTGTAAATAATGTTTGTTTTGTTAGCCTTGCTACCCCGAAGCTCGACGGGCTTTGGTCGTCCTGATAGACCAATTGTGAAGACGTGATTCCTTTCTCAAGACTTGTATGTAAGGGCCCTCCTCTTCAAAGATGACACAACAGTCCATATACTCATCATCCAGAAAGAGATCCCTCATTGCTGCTAGCGCTTCTTCTTCGTCTGTACCATATATGACGTCAGCTGGCTGGAACGTCTGCTCTATGCGGGGTATTGGCTGCTCCAATGGGTAGTAGGGGCCGCGCCATGTTGGCGACCAATCCTTGAACTCCTTCCAAGTGTACTCATACCCTAGACCAAAGGTACTACCATGCTTCTTGAGTGTTATAGGCTTTGTTATTCCTTGAAGATGCTTACCGAGCCCTTTACCCGACTTGTACCCTTGCCAGTTCAGTATGCTTTCGGTATTACTGCCCCACCACTTGCCTTTGTCAATAGCGTTAACACGATCTATGTTATGATAGATTTCTCCGCCAAACTTTCTCCTTCCATCGATGACCGAAAAGGTCTGGCGACCGTAGATATGGTTGCTACCGTCGCCATGAATGATTACCTTCTGATGGTTCAATTCAAACTTCACAACTTGGTGTAGGGTGGATGCCACGGCCCCAGCCATGTGGATCCAAGGTCGTCCCAACAGTAAGTTGTAAGATGCAGGCACATCTATCACTTGGAAATCTACATCAAACCAAGTTGGTCCCATCTGCAAACACAAAGTGATTTCTCTCATGGTAGATCTCTGCGAACCATCAAAGGGTTTTACGTTGACCTCTCCTTCCTTTATCTCATGTAGACCTTTGCCCAATTTCTTGAGCGTGACCAGCAGACAGATGTTGAGGCTGGAACCCCCATCAATTAGGATCCTTGTGATGAAATGATCCTCACATTGTACAGTGATGTGTAGTGCTCTATTATGCCCTAGCCCCTCAGGCGGTAGCTCATCTTCATGGAAAGTGATCTTATGGCTCTCCAGCACCTGTCCTACCATGTTGGCCATTTCCCCACTGGTGATATTGTCTGGCACGTATGCTTCACTCAGCACCCTTAGCAAAGCATTCCTGTGAGTTTCAGAGTTTTGCAACAGGGAGAGGATGGATATCTGAGCTGGTGTCTTGTTTAACTAGTCGAGGACTGAATACTCCTTAGCTTGTATCTTTCTCCACTGATAATCAAAACCTGTTTCAATGATGGGAGGACGACTGTTGTCCTGCTTGCTAGACTCGGCCAAATGCTCAGGGGTATAAACTCTGCCAGTTCTTGTCATACCCTATGCAGCGATAGCTTCTTCAGACTTGCCTTTACCTTTCCTCCTTGCAAACATTAGGAGCAGGGTCCTTGGCTACAATGATCTTGTTATCTATGAGGGTTTGTATCTTGTCTTTCAAGGAACGACATTCCTCGATGGTGTGTCCCTTCATGCTGGAGTGGTAAGCACAGGTTTTGTTTGGGTTGACCCGCTGATAAGGGTTCTCAGGGATGACAGCGGGGACGGGTGTGACATAACCTGTGGTTTTAAGCTTTTCATATAATTGGTCAATGGGTTCATCTATGGCAGTATACTGTTTTGGTGGACGACGGTCGAAATTTGGGTGAGGTCTTGGGAAGTTTTGGCGGGCGGGAGATGATTGGTAGTGAGAAGGTTGGGAATTATAGGCATTATAGACGGGAGCTGGCTGGGAGTATCTGGGCAAGGTAGGCTGATATGTGGGTGGTGGAGCATGGTAGGTGGGTGAGGCTGTCTAATATTGGGGTGAAGGTGCTTGGTAACTTGGAGATGGTTGGTATGTGAAGGAAGGTGCAGGGTATACTTGATATTTGGGAGGGTACTTGGCTTGCTATGCCACCATCATGACTCCTACATCCCTTTTCTTGGACACACCATCGGATTGCAGAGCTTTGTTGGTAACCTGTAAGGCTTCAAAGTTAGTAACCATACCGTTTTGATGCCTTCCTCGATTCGTTCCCCCAATTTGATGATATCAGAAAATTTGTGCCCTTCGATCATCATCAGCCGCTCATAGTACTGAGGATCCTGAGCGCGCACGAAGAATTTCTTCATCTATTCTTCTTCCAAGGCTGGCCTGACCTTAGCAGCCTCTGACCTCCAACGAGTAGCATACTCGCGAAAAGTCTCAGTTGGTTTCTTCTTCAAGTTCTGGATGTAGAAAACATCCGGTGCATTCTCCGTGTTGAACCTGAATCTATCCATGAAGTCTGTAGCCATATTCACCCAACTAGTCCATTTCTTTGGATCCTGATTGATGTACCAGGATAATGCATCACCTTTTAAACTCCTCATGAAGAGCTTCATGCAGATCCTTTCATCTTTTCCCACGCCGACCAATTTGTCGCAGTAAGTCCTCAGATGGACTCTTGGGTCACCAGTACCATCGAACATCTCGAAATTAGGAGGTTTGTACCCCTCGGTCAGTTCGACATCGGGCTGTATGCAAAGGTCCTCATAATTCAATCCTTCAACCCCTTTAACTCCTTCGACGCCCTGAACTCGGTTGGTCAATTTCTTGAGTTCTTCGGCCATATTCCTGATGAGCTTGTCCTTTTCGTCAGATTCATATGTATGTGGTGCGGAGTGAGCTACAGTTTCCACATAAATGGGGTTGTCATAAGCCTGGAAGTGGTCTCTTGTCTGATCCCGATGAGGTGGAGTATTGTAGTTGCGTGGTACTGGTGGAACGGGATCTTTGGGGTGTTAGGTTGTTTTAGGGCGCCTTGGGGTAAAGTGGGGTTAAGAGTATTTGGGAAGTGAACGTCTGGAACGTTGAGGGAGAATGATAAGTGGGCCAAGTTCTTGACTTGATCAAGTTCCTCTTGGAATTTCAGCAGCTTCTTCTCTAGTAGAGTCATACCCTCGTGCAAAATCTGAATACCCTGCCCATCACGAATCTCAACCTGTTCATCCCTGTTGTCTTTTCTAGTACCGCTTGCATCTGCCATTTTAGTTTTACCATTGCTTTTTCCTTTGGGAGGACTAGGAGGAGGAGTAGGAGGAGGGCCCTTTGATCTGGTGCAATAAGATGTTGATGCCAGAGTGCACGAACCAACCTTTGGGGAAGGGGAATAACTAACAAAAAGGCAGTGATGTTAGTGGAGATATAAAGAATATTGCGGTAATTTAAACACGTAATGCGAAAATGTAAAACGCATCCTAAGTTGGGGAACCTCTTTATGCCCGAGGTAGGCCTAGCGACAAATTAATTTGGAGAACTTAAAATGTTAAATGCCTCATTTTATTGATGTAAAAAAAAAGGATGAATCCAAAAACAATACAAAAACAATAAGCAAGAAATAAAATCACTAATTGACATCGGCCTTATTACATTGGTAAAGCGGAAAATAAAATCCTATCTAATTGGGTCCCAGATGGACCTTCTCCAAGCTTGGTTCTCTTGGCATATTTTAGATCATGCTGAGTCTGAGGACTTCGTACCTCGTTTCCTGCAAAACAAAAAGGGTTAGGCCGTTACCCCCACCAGACTCGACTATTTAACATCAATAATTAGCATGAGCATTTAAGTTCTCAAAATAAATGCATAGAACGTGAAGGCGTCCTTTTGGGTTCCAGGGAAACCCACTGGACTTTGGACAAGGCTATCTTAAAAGCTATTGTGTGGACAACATGTTAGCCTGGCTAGGTTTGACCATGATGCATGCAACATACAATAGAGTAAGGTTTCTATTGGGGTTTTAGACTGGTACCCTTGAGCGGACAACTCAAGGAGGACGGCACGGAACTGTCGACTGCACCGCTGATCGACTAGTTTTACCGCAAATACGCCTTTCCGAATTTAGGGGCAGTAATATTGGAATAGTGCAACCACTCATTGTAAGCGTTGCTATAGGATTTGTTTGGCACGAGTGGAATATGAATGCGGAGCATGATATGTAGTAATAAGCATTAAAGCAGATAAGCATGTATTTTCACGTTGAGGAAAACAGTAAAGAAAGGAAATACAACAGTTATAATGGAAAGCGGTTACAAAGAAAACATGAAGATATGTCAGTTACGTTCAGGTGAAATAAATACCTGTAAAAAATAAACAATTAACGGCATATAACGGGACATAGGAAAAGGTGTAAGCATTTAAATGACAATTAAAAGCCCAAATTCACAAAGCAAATTGTTAAGGTATAAGCCTAGGGAAATTCCCCAGCAGAGTCGCCATGCTGTCGCGCCCTCTTTTTCCATCGCACGGGTTAGGTACGGAGAGATCGGGTTGATGACATTCTGGACAACTCCTTAAAGGAAGAGGTTAAAGGAAGAGTCCCCACCTAACAATTTTTACGGTGCGTTAGGGCACCTAGAGGTGAGAAACTCATGAACTAGTTTGCGTTGCCAGAGATTGGGTAAGGGCTTGAAATTATCCCGAG
>MDKH01014038.1:0-27753 GCA_005239495.1 Nicotiana undulata
TCCGACATCGGATTGGCTTTCAAATCTTAAATTTATATTTTCGGAAAAATTTGATAAAAATCCAATTTTTCTTCAATAAATTCATGGATTCACGATATAATTGATTGGGGAATCATGATCTATAAAGGATTTAAGATAAAGAACACTTACCTTGTTCAAATTCGTGAAAACCCCTCAGAAAATCGCCCAAACCGAGCTCTCCCAACTCTATTTTTGTTTAAAATGGCCAAAAACCCTCGTTTTATAGAGTTTTAAGTTTCGGGCGCCACAGGTGGCGCCGGGCGCTGCCTGTGGCGCTGATTACAGTAGCAAAAAGAATTCACGGCGCCATGAACGGCGCCCAGCGCTACCCTGGGCGCCCAGCGCTACCCTGGGCGCTGGCGATGGAAATTATTTTTTCCCATCACGAAAATGTGCATAACTATCTCGTACGATGTCCAAATTCGACGATTCTTTTTGCTATGGATCCGAAATTTCGATACGGATCTAATGCTTCAATCGAAACTGAATTTGGAGCTCATTTGCATAGTGTAGTACCACTTATTCTTGAAGAACGACGTCGAAACATTCTTGAAATGGCCAAATTGAATTCCGTTAACCATCCGAAGTCGTCCCGAGGCCCTAGAGACCTCAACTAAATTTACCAACACATCCCATATGATCATTCAAACTTAGTTGCACTCTCAAAACACCAAAACTAACATCAAAACACCAATTTTACCTCGGATTCAGGCCTAAGAACTTTGATGTTTCTAAAATCCACCAATGATGCTGAAACTATCCAAATCAACTCCGTTTGACCTGAAATTTTGCAGACAAGTCTAAAATGACATTACGAACATGTTCCAACTGTCAAAATTCTATTCCGACCCCGATAGCCTATTTTCCACTACCGACCGGAAATCTCCAAAAACTAACTTTCGCCAATTCAAGTCTAATACTACACCGGGCATTACAAAATTATTCCGGACACACTCCTAAGTCCCAAATCACCTAACGAAGCTATTCGAGTTGTAAAATTCACATTCTGGTGTCGTTTACCAATAAGTCAACTCTTAATTGACTTTATCTCATTTTAAGGCTATTCTTAAGGACTAAGTGATTGAATTCTCATTTAACCATTCCGATTTCAAGTCTATCAACTCCAACACATCCATAATGGAATAACCAACCTATGACAAGTCAAATACAGTAATTATAATGCAGGTTCTACGTAACGACTGACCGGGTCGTTACATTTATTTGTCCCTCGTCCGTTAAATCGCCATGTCCCACTTTTGTTTTCCTACATGGCACCTATTGGATTTCTTTTTCTTCCAATTTAAATATAATCACCTATTTAAGCTAATTTAACCTGCCCACCCAATTTAAATAAAACTTCATGAACTCTATTGTTGTGCAACTTCTCATAATTTACTTTGGTTACTGCAATAATTGTGAGTTGTATTAGATTAGTGATTTTGAGTTCAAAGTTATTGCTTGCCAATATGTTGTCGCTGCTATATCGCTATTGTATATCGCATAATCTTCGTAAATGTCGTATCAGAAAATTGCTTTTCGTGAATCAATCATGGTCAATTGACCCAGTTTAGACTTTACAGAGTTGTATCTCTACATTTATGGATTAGGATTTTCATTTATTTTAGTTATGAAGTTTTATTTAAATTGGGTGGGCAGGTTAAATTAGCTTAAATAGGTGACTATATTTAAATTGGAAGAAAAAGAAATCCAATAGGCGCCATGTAGGAAAACAAAAGTGGGACATGACGATTTAACAGACGAGGGACAAATATGATACTAAAGTATAATGTAAGGATAAATATGTCAAAAAAATATAACGAAGGGCAAATGTAACCCTTTTTGAAGAGTGCACGGACAAATATGATCCTAAAGTATAGCGAAGGACAAATGTTACCCCTTTTGAAGAGTACAGGGACAAATATGATCCTAAAGTATAACGATAAGGATAAATATCTCAACAAAGTATAACGAAGGATAAATAAGGCCTATTTATGATAGTAGAAGGACAAATCAAACTCTTAACCGTAATTTTTACTATTTTCGTGTGATAGCAGCATATGACTTTCATATTACATTTCCCTATGTCAAAACTGAGCACTCCGTACATCCATCCCAAACTTAACAGAGACAATGGTCTCTTTTCTGTTCAAGATAGATTTTGCTAGTCTCTACATCCACGATAAAAAACATAAATGAATTGACTGTAACAGGGAGAAGGAATCTCTTGTTTCAGTTGGTTGATTGTAAATCTCTGATGCAGTTTCTTTTACTTTTGCTGCAACAGGTGGACAACTAGTGGTTTTGTTATATGTTTTCACCCATCTAATGTCTTTAAATGTACTAATACTGAATTCAAGAAATGAGGATTGACTTATGTCTTGACTCCTTTTCCCCACAGCTTAATATTAAGATGAGAGCACCACTAGGTTTTCATGCCGCTGAATAAGTTTACGGAAAGAGAGCAACTCTGTAGGGACATATGCTAGGCTTAGTCTTCTGCGATGATCTCATTCTCTGTTCTTAAAGGCGCACATGGTGAACTAGACATGAAGAAGGAAAAACGCTTAGTGAGGTTAGTTTAGGGGCGGGCAAAGTACAAACAAACAACGTTCATTTTTGTTATAGATGCTCTTTTTGAACCTCAATACATACAACCTCGGTTGAAAGATCACGACCTTTACGACAAGCAAACTTATAGTTGCAAGGCATAGCCCAAACTTGAGGTGATGGTTTAACACAGAGCCATAGAATGATCCGGAGACAGTTCCGTTCACACACTAGACATGAAAGTTGTGATTTCACAGACGCAATATCCCATTGGATTTATGAAGTTCTGCCTTGACAACGATAAACGACAGCTGCTATCTTTTCCATCAAATTTCCTTGCAGTGACATTTTTCACCAAATCTTGGATCCGACAACACAAGCAATTCGGGAACTCGTCACACTTCCAAGCAACAGTTACTGAACCTTAAGAGCTATCAGTGTATCTGCTGGAAATATAGCAGAATTGCACAACCATGTTTGTCTATAGTTCCTTCTGGCTGCTATCTCCTGCAACATTACGTGCTGCCTGGGCCTGAATGGCACTCTGTCTCAGCAGATCCTTTAGTTTATCTACCAACTCTAGGAATGTCGGGCGTAGCTGTGGCTCACTGAGGCGGACAAATCAAAGAAATTGCATATCAGTTAAAATTATACGCATAATAATGTTCAAACAAAAGTGATTTAGAAGAAAGATACATTGATCTTGCAGTCAAGGTGCTTAATGATTTAGCCAGTGAACCAAATTTGTTGCAGCCAGTAATTTTGATGTGTCACCCCTAAACATAAATTTACTAGAACTCCGTCTTTTCAACAAACGATGTACCACATTAAGCAAATAAAGACTTCCGGTTAAGAGACATCAAGTATGAATTATTTTTGTGGAAGAGCTTCACTCAGGTTATATATTTTCAAGTTATTCCATTTTATTTTCCCCAATCATGATGAAACATCTCTATATGTTTGGATGTTGTGCCAGTATAGCTTGCAAAGGACACAAAATTCGAGTATAAACAGGGCAATAACTATTTTCTATAAAAGCCTACTTGCTTCAATTAACCAAATCGTAATGACGACAAGAATTAGATACAAACCTATGCCAACAGCTCTCTATAATAGAAGCCCACTGTGGATTAACATCCTTCGGGATATCTAGCTGCTGATTCATGAATCCTACTGCTCCGATCACCTGAAGTGACTCCAAATAATTGTTCTCAGATGCTCAACTATAAGAATACATTTCTTTTCGATTTTTCATCTTTGGGCTATTCTTCTTGGAGGGGGTGGGGTGTTCCCAATCTGGCCCAAACAAGGGATTTGTATGGTATGTAATCCAAGTAACGTTTCAGAGAGAAGATGAAAATACCTGCATCGAGTTGAGGTTATCCCAAGGGATCTTTTCCGTGGCAAGTTCCCATAGTATCACACCGAAACTGTATATATCAGCCCTGGATGCACATCCATTTAAGAAACAATATCATTATTTACTCAGGAAACTTCATGAAATTCATCAATATCATGAAAAATATTTAAACTCTTATTGTTGGCATACTTCTCATCTGAAGGTTCATTGCGAAGAACTTCTGGAGCCATCCATTGTGGCTGCAAGAGAAATGAAGTTTGACATAAAGTCAGCCAAGGCACTTGATGTTCGAATATGCAGGTGAACTAAAGTAGCTAATATATATGCTAAGAAAAAGAGGTCCTCAGTTCAAGTTGAATACCGTTCCTTTCCCACTCTTTGATGTTAGATATGTCTCGTGCTTAAGATGTGACAAACCAAAGTCCCCAACCTATAGATGCTTGCAT
Source organism: Nicotiana undulata (assembly GCA_005239495.1). Classification (NCBI taxonomy): domain Eukaryota; kingdom Viridiplantae; phylum Streptophyta; class Magnoliopsida; order Solanales; family Solanaceae; genus Nicotiana; species Nicotiana undulata. Next base: position 4,375 of record MDKH01014038.1, read on the forward strand.
AGTAAGAACCTCAAATACAACTAGAACCTCTAAGAGACAGAGGTTTAGGAGTCTGGCAAGGAAAATCAGCAGTAAAATTATAGTGTAACCTTAACGGTCCAATTCTTGTCCACAAGAAGATTCGAAGACTTCAGATCCCGATGAACTATAGGTGGGTTGAAATGATGAAGATAGTTCATGCCACAAGCCTGAAGAAGCAGCATAAAGAAACACATTACAGTCGCATAACATGATTTACCATGGTAATGCCAAATTCCAGTTGATCTTGAAGAAAAGAAAGCACAATCTTACAAGTCAGAAGATCTTGAAGAGGAAAAATAAAAATAATGCTTTTTCCAGAAGAAATAATGGATGCTACTCATGATAATATGAAATGTTCTAGGTATTACAGATTTCATAGGAACTCACTATATCTAAAGCCATGTGAATACGCCGTTTCCATTCTAGTTTGGATGCATTCCTCTGTAGTAACCTAAACAAACTTCCTCTGCATAAATGGAAAACGGAAATGGTTTGTAAATTAAATGATATCATCATAATAATAGAGACATGACAAAAAATACGAGCTTAACAAAATGGTTTTAAGAACTGAAATTGACCGTGGCAGGAACTCTGTGACAATGCAGAGGTGTTGAGATGAAGTTACCGCACCCATGAAAAGAAGAATATTTGGATGTCGGAGACGTTTCATCAGTGACACCTAAGATTAGCAAGCATAATATCTCTTAGAAATGCTTGCTGAGCAAGAATAACTGTAGAAAACCAATCATCATTATTTAATTTGAAACTGAAGGATATGTTATATCTCGCACAAAACCCTTCTAGAAGAACAAATTTAGAAGAATCTTTCAGATGATTATATGCAAATATCACATGAAATGATAAGATAAAGTGCTTCATTAGAATAACACTTTTCCTAAAAGGAACCCTCTAATACAATACTAGTCAGCACCTAAGCAGAAAGTGAAAGCAGGAATCCAGATGAAAAGTAATCAAAACAAAAAGGAGAATTATAGAACCACGGAAGTTTTATTTGAGATCTTCACAGAAGCTTGGACACGAGCAAGAGAAGTATTTCCAAGCATAGATCTTCTAGTACTTTTCAAAGTGAGTGGTTAATGCATAGAACTTCACAGCTGATGTGGAGTGTGTAAAGCGACAGCTTAAGAATATTAATTCACTATTAGCATTAGATATGTTGGTTTCATTAAGTGGCTTTTCAAACAAATTCTACAACTTATTAAAATTCAACTAGTACCTTTACTGTTTTTATTTACGGTTATCTAGAGTCTTACGTTTAGGTCCATTATACAAGAAAATGAAAATCTCAAACACATCAATGATGAGGAAGAGAACAACTCTGCTCAGGGTTTATAAAAAGTTCTATTCATTCTACTCTTACCAATTGAGAGCCCATAATACTCAATAATGACTGTGAAATAGCTTAAGTGCTATGAAAAGGGCAGCCCGGTGCACTAAGCTCCCGCTATGCATGGGGTCCGGAGAAAGGCCGGACCACAAGGGTCTATTGTAAGCAGCCTTACCCTGCATTTCTGCAAGAGGCTGTTTCTACGGCTTGAACTTGTGACCTCCTGATCATATGCACCAACTTTACCAGCTACGCCAAATGCTATAAAAAACAATTTTCAATATGGAAACAAGTAAAAGCTTTTCACAATTTATTCATGAGAAACATACTGACCTCCTGTCTAAAGGAATATATGACATCATCAGAATATTCTTGCTTGGAAAATACTTTAACCGCAACATCCTGCAAAACAAAGACATCACTTTACAAAAGTAAAGCAACTTCTTACTGGCTGTTCCACTCCTTAAAAGTAACCAGTTAATCTAGAATTCAAATGACAGTCATAGAAAATGAGAAGTTACATGTCAAACACTGTTCAAATACTGGCTTAAAGAAACTTAAAGTTTTAGACATTAAATTGAAATGGAGCGTATAATGAGAAAAACCAGCTAGAGTTTAGCCATTTGTTGCCTTTTTTGGGGGGATAGGTGTAAGCTCCTGTCAACTTGATAACTAAAACGCGCAATATTTGATAACAAGACATTTCATCATGCCGCAGTATGTTTGAAAACACTTAAAACAGAGCTTCTTAGGACATTCTCTATGAATAGAATTTCATAAAAGAGCCAGAGAACGTACTGATCCGAACCACAGCCCATGATAAACAGTTCCACAAGAACCTATTGAAATATAAACAAAGTAAACGTGAGAATGAAGAAACAGAAAACATGATAAACTCTAGTAGAACCATACAAGACATAAATCTGATAGCAGTAACACAAGAAGGGAATCTTCGTTGTGAAATTAGTGTGTAAGCTTCGGAAATATGCATAGAAGTAATTAGTGCAAAATTTTGTCCAAGATTCTGATATTTGGCTGAACGTCTAAAGGTACTGTAAAACAGAAAGTGATAGCATCATACATGCTTGCTAATCCCTTAACAAGAGAAAAAGGTCTGCACAACTGATAGACCTGTCTCTGAAATTTTACCAGTAAACAAGAATTTGACGTACCCTGTCCAATATGTTCTCCAATTGTCAAGTTCTCCCACAAGATTTCATAATCCAAGCAGTCAGTATCAGTATCCACTTTATTACCAGCAGTACTACTGGTGCTATCACTACTACTAGCACTGTTTGTGCTATTAACATTAAATGACGATGACCAGGATCCCCAAGCCTCATTGGTCGTTGTACGGTTACTTTCAATAACCTGATCGTCTGATGTTGATACTGCATTACAACTCTTGCAATAATTCCACTCATTATCTTGGTCGTTGTTTAGCCGGGGCCAAACAAAGTGTGTAGTCTTTGCCTCTAACACTTCCTGCTCGTCGCCTTTCCATGGCCATGATAAGTTCTTCTTAACCATCCATGCCTCTGCCTTTGAAGTTATAATCTTAGAAATCCCAGGTTTTCCCTCACTCTCATCCCCCGAGTCTCTTGAGGGTTTTTCTGGAGAGTGCTCACTATTGGAGAATACCTCAAATGGAGAAACATGAACATCTCCCCTGGGTGTACTCGCTCCACTTGGATTTGCATGTTCCCTATGATCTGATAGAGCAGCGCCGGAAAAAGCATGATCAGAATGGTGACCATATCCACTTCCACCTTCCCGAAGAACGCTGCCCTCTCCAGTTTTCATTTTTGACTTAACCTCGTTGCTCATCTTTGAAGCCTATTTGATGTTTCCATCATGTTAGCACACATACAAACAAGAAAAAACAAAAGCAAAAATAGAAAAAGAAAGCATGCCAAACAACCCCATACTAACCAAACTCGATATTTTGGAGGCAATGGCAACTTGCAGAGGCTGCTGTGGATTAAGTCCAAGTCTCGCAGAAGCAATGCTTCTAGGCCTACCAGAACTTTTATCAGCTTCCACATGCTTCACCTCTGTAGATGTTTCTTGAAATTGCCTCACGTCACTTGATACACAAATAATACCAATAAATGCACCATCATCATCATAAAGAGGGGTATCTGTTGCTACGATTAAAAATCTGTCCCCTCGCTTATTCCTCACAGGAAATTGTCCAGTCCAATTCTCCCCCTTTGCCACTCGGTATAAAATGATTTTTGCCACAGCATGATCCTTAGGATCTGCTATTAGCTCAAGAAGATTCCGTCCAAGAGCTTCAGCAACTGAATAACCATATAGTTGTTCAGCACTTCGATTCCTGCACAACAATTACAACCCAATTTTGCAAAGGAAGTAAATTTTGTAGTCCCAGTTTGGTCCAACATTTTTAAGATTCAACAACTACGCAACTATCCCAACTAGTTGTAGTCGTCGCAGGTTTGTAGGATACTTGAGAAGTGTCGGTTGTTGGGCCAAGTCTTATTCATTGCATAACCATTATAGACTCTTATACTTGGCATTTATAATAACTCTATGTGATCCATATCATCTTTATATGTTGACTCAATGAACCATGTGAGTTTTGATAATTTCTTATATGAAAGCTTGATATTATTTCTGTTAATTATATCGGATCATCGTATACGCTGTTTCTGCTATATTCTTGTGTTGTATTTATTCATGGACTATTCAAGTTATGACAGTGTGATGACCCAAAAGGTCATCCCGTGTATTTCTAGTCAATTCTGTGTTCCGAGGTCATGAAAACCTCTTTTTATCTCACCTCGATTTGCGTGCGCAGCCTGGACGTATAGCTGGGAAGCCTTTATGTGAAACACTGAGAAAAATAATAGTTTTGTTTTTGAAATTTGAATTAAGTTGACTTTGGTCAACATTTTTGGTAAACGGATCCGGACCCGTAATTTGACGGTCCCGGAGGGTCCATAGGAAAATATGGGACTTGGGCGTATGCCCGGAATCGAATTCCGACGTCCCAAGCCCGAGAAATGAATTTTTGAAAGAAATTGTTTTCTGAAAATATAAAGGATTTTTGAAAGTTTAATTTTATGTGAAATCTGTGGTATCGGACCCGTATTATGGTTTCGGAGTCCGGTACAGGTTGATATAATATATATGACATGTCTGTAAAGATTGGTAATAAACGGAAGTCATTTGACGTGATTCGGACCCGTAAATGCAAAGTTTGATATTTCTGAAGTTTTGGAAATTTTCCTTGATTTTGGTGTTAAATTTGTTGTTTAATATGTTATTTTGGCGATTTGATCGCACGAGTAAGTCCGTAGGATGTTTTGAGGTTGTGTGCATATTTGGTTTGGAGCTCCGAGGGCTCGAGTGAGTTTTGGATAGGCGTCGGGGTGATTTTTAGACTTAAAATCTAGTGTTTTGCATCGTTTCTGGTGTCTGGTGAGTTACTCTACGCGAACGCGTGGTAACCCACGCGAACGCGGAGATCAACGGGGAAGGGGGCCTGGGTTTACTCTACGCGAACTCGTAGGGGGAGACGCGAACGCGGAGCACTGGACTGTGACTCTACGCGAACGCGTCCCAGGGTCGCGAACGCATAGAGTAAAGGATGCGCTGGGGGTTGGGTAGTCTCAACCCTACGTGAACGCAGCCTGAAGCTCGCGAACGCGTAGGCCAAGCAAGCCAGACCTACGCGAACGCGGCCAAGGGCTCGCGAACGCGAAGAGTAAATTCGCCCCGTTATTCTTTTTGTCAAAAAGAGAACCTATTACGGGATTTAACCCAAATTTCATAACTTCTTCTTCTTCACTCCACCTTGGGCGATTTTTGAAAGACAACTTCACCATAAATTCATAGGTATGCAATCTTAGACTCTTTTTCTTCAATTTTTATCAACACCCACTAGATTTCTAGGCTTAAATCATGATTTAAAGGGTAGAAAATTAGGGATTTGGGTAGAGTTAGGGTTTTTTGACTAATTGGAATTTAGACCTTGTTTTGGGGTCGGATTTCGAAACTAATTACATATTCGGGCTCGTGGGTGAATGGGTGATCGGGTTTTGGTCCGAACCTTGTGTTTTGACCAAGCGGGCCCGGGGTCGATTTTTGGATTTTTGGGAAGAATGTTAGAAAGTCTACAATTAAGCATTGGAATTGAATTATTTAGCGTTTACTGATGTTATTGAGTCAATTATGTCTGGATACAATTGATTTGGAGTCGAGTTCAAAAGGAAAAGCGGTGATTGAGGCGTGATTTTGGTCGTGGAAGTCGAGGTAAGTGTTTGGCCTAACCTTAGCTTGAGGGAATAGGCGTCGAGTCTTATTTGCTAAGTGTTTATTCCATGTCCAACGTATAGGTGAGGTGACGGGTACCTATATGTTGGTGTCAAGCATGCCCGTGAGTCGGATATTATGAATTACGTGATTTTCATTGTTATTTACTGCGTTATAGCTTGAATTTCACTTTGGTGATTGTTTATTTGATGGAAATTATTGGTTGTGAATACTGTTGAGTATTTGTTTCGGTCGAGGAATATTTTGTAAAGTTATGTACTTGAGTGAGATTGGTTATAGCTGTGTCCCTTGCTGGGACGGTGATATTTCTACTGTTGTTCCCTTGCCGGGATGTTGTGATTTATTGTTATGGTTCTTGTTGTTGATTTCTTCCTTACCAAAATGTTGTTCTTGATATTGTTTGGGTGAGGAAGAGTATAAAGCACGAAGGATGATGTCGTGTATTATTCATTGTGAGGACGAGAGTGTAAAAGCACGAAGGGTGACGTCGTGCCATGTTATGATATTAAAAGCACGAAGGGAAATGTCGTACCATGTTATGATATTAAAAGCACGAAGGGAAATGCCGTGCCATGTTATGATATTAAAAGCACGAAGGGAAATGTCGTGCCATGTTATGATATTAAAAGCACGAAGGGTGATGCCGTGCCGTTTCTATTTATTTATTGTGAGGACGAGAGTAAAAGCACGAAGTGTGATGCCGTGCACTTGTTTTGGTGCTTGTTTTGGTGAGGATGAGAGTAAAAGCACGAAGGGTGATGTCGTGCACTTGTTTACTCTGTGTTGTTATTTCCTGTTGTTACCTTGGTATTTAAACTGTTGCTTTATTCTGTTATTTCTACTATTCGATATCTCTTTCCCCCAGCAATGTTCCCCTTTTTCCCTTGTACTTAACTGATTATTCTCGTTGTTATTATTTCTCCGATTATTGTTAAATTGCACAGGTTGTATTATTTGTTGTGTCCTAGCCTCGTCACTACTTCGCCGAGGTTAGGCTCGGCACTTACTCAGTACATGAAACTGATACTACACCTGCACACTTTTTGTTGTGCAGATCCCAGTCAGGACCCTGTGGACATTAGAGCTAGGAGGCTTCCTTCAGTCCACCCGGAGACACCGAGATAGTCCTGCAGGCGTCCGCAGGCCTTGGCGTCCCCTTCCACTTCTTTATTTTTGTTTTTAGTATTTAAGAAACAGATGTATTTACTTCTTTCAGACCCTTACATGTATTATTCGTAGATAGTGCGTGACATTGTGATTCCAAAGATTTGGGTTTTGGTTATTTTGAGAATTCGTAAAATCAGTGTATTGAATTATGTACTTTTAGTCTGTTTCATTTTTATGCTTTTATTTGTGAAAAAGTCGTTATTCACTTGTTCTCACTTAATAATAAAGGATTTTAACGAATTTGAGTATTTACGTTGGCTTGCCTAGCGGGTTCAACGTTAAGCGCCATCACGGTCTCGGCGGTGGAATATCGAGGCGTGACAGACAGTAAGTATCAGTTGACCAGTCTCGCTACTACTTCGCGGAGGTTAATCAAAATACTTACTGAGTACCTTGGATCGGTTATACTCATACTCCAGGTGTTGGCGCTAGCAAAGCTGAGGAGTAGATTATTGTGGTGCTAGGAGACTCGAGGTAGTGCAGCTTGTTCATCCGCAGACCTCGAAGTCTCCTTCTTTTCCTATTTTGAAACTATTGTTTATTTCAGACAATGTTGTATTGAGTTCAGACTATTGTATTTCACACTCTTAGAACTCATATACTCGTTGACACCAATTCCTGGGGATCATATAACTGATTTCTGTGCAGTGGTGCTGATTCTAGACTTATTTATGCTATAAAGCTCTATTAGACTTGATATATTGCTTCAATTATGTTGTTTATTCGGTTGTTGTGTGATTGGTTCGCGTAACCAGCGTGTTAGGTGCCATCACGATCATTGGTGGGATTTTGGGTCGTGAAATAGAGGTTCGCTACAGCTTACTGATATACAAATCTTTGGACGAACTCAAAGATCCCTAGCAAACATGGACCTAACAAAAGCATACTAGCCCAACTAAGCCTTAGTCGCAACTAGGTAGTAAATACAATTTAAGGACTCAATTTAATGGAAAAGGTAACCGGTATCCATGCTAAATACCTACATGCTTAATAAACTATCTTTCCTTCTTTTCTCTCCCAAGTTCAAGCCAAAAAAGGAAAGGCAATCAGCAAAGATGCTGAAAACTAAAAAGAAGAAACAACTTTGCTACAACATGTTAAACGATATTGATACTATAAAAATTAGTGTTTATAACTAAAAGCTGGAACAAAAACAAGAAGACTAAAACAGAAGAGAACTGAGCAGACATACTTCCACAAATAGCAAGTACTCACCAGTAAATAAGGCGAAAATTGAGATCAAATATATGGATTGCTTGTCCCATTGATTGCAATATGCTCAAGTACTGTCTATCAGTAAACTTGACAGCAGCTGGACCTGCACCTCCACCACAAGGCTCACTTTTACTATTACACTCTCTTTGTGAAGGTGACGAATGCCGGAAAGAAGTGGAGCCCCTCTTCCACAATGCATCAAAACCAGCAGCAGAACCCCTAAGGCGAGGGGGCCGTTGAGGGGAAATGGAATGAGACCTTTGCCTCTCTGATCTTCTACAACCATTTGAAACCATAAGCTTAGACATCTCCTTTTTCAGCTGAGCATGCCCTGCCTCTAATTCTTGGATCTTCTTTAGCAACTCCTCTGTTGGGGCTGTTGCACCTTCACCTGAAGTTGTTGTCTCATCCATTCCCTCAAATTATGCACAAAATCAATTTTTGAACAAACTACACTTCAGGTTTTCAGCACAAAATAAACCCCACTTCAGATTCAGCTGAAAATTCAATCTTGATCAAACCCTCAAGATAAAATCTCTAGGACTATCGAACCATGCCAAATTTGACAAGAAACCCACTAATTATCTATGTCTGTATAGCCGTATACCCAAGACTATTTTTTGCACATTTGCAGCTGAAAGAATCAAGAAAATGGTAACTCTAGAATCTACATACCTTCAACAAGCGACCTTTTTCAGCTCTAGAATCTACAAGTGGAGTTTATGGGTTCTCAACTTCCCACTAAACTCTCTTGATTATTGGGTAATAGAATATTAGCAATACCTATCGGGTTCCTTCCAAACCGAATTGTCTAGCTGAACCCTTACTTCTTCATCATTAGTATTCTTCATCATTAGTAAAGATTGTTGTGTTTTTTCTCTCTTTTTAAGGTTTTGGCTTTTTTGTTTCTCTTTCTATTGTACCCGTGCCATGCACCCGGCCGATTGTTGCTTTTTTAATCTTTTTCTGGTTTTCTTTCTTTTAATGTTTCTAATCTATTGCTAATCACATACTTTAACGCTTTTACGTAAAGAAGAAAAAGAAAAGACTTTTATGTAATAACGTATAGAACCACGATTACTTATATTGTTATTTATCTTTTATATTATATGTATTTTAATTTTTTTGAAATTGTATCACTATACCAATCACTTTATAATACTTGTCGAAGTTTGATACTTTATTATACAATGATTAGATATTAATTCAAGTACAATTTAAATTATTTCTATATAGGGTCTACACCTTTTTATTTTAAAAAATTTTTGCACGACAACTTAAAATTAATTGTCTTAATTTTTACTTCAGATATTCTCAAATCATATTTTAGAGAGGAGATACTTATTATACAATTTGAATAAATTTTAATATTCTATAATAAAAAAAGGGACTTGAAACTATATTTTATTCTTAAATATACTTTTCTTTATTTTATAAAGTATTCCGATTGAAATTGCAATTTAATGAGTACTTTGTATAAAATGATATCAATTGATAATAATATAAAAACATCTGTGTCACGACCCAAAATTTACACCGCCGGGACCGTGATGGCACCTAACATTGAACCCGCTAGGCAAGCCAATGTTACCGGTTATCTTATCTTATTTTCTTATTCTTAACAGTTAGCAGGTGATATACAAAATCAGCAGAAATAAAAATGCGGAAGAAACAGAATCTAACAACTTAATTAAATACTATTACTAAATTCATAATATATATTCCCAGAATTAATGTCACAATTTCACGTTCTATCTATAAATACTACAAATAGAGGTCTGAACAAAACAAAATACATCTGTCTCAGAAATACATAAAGACAGGAAAGAAATAGGATAGAAGGTGACGCCAAGGCCTGCGGACGTCTGCAGGACTACCTCGGGTCTCCATGGACTGAAGGCAGCAACCTCGATCTAGGGTCCATAGGGTCCAGTACCGGGATCTGCACACAAAGTGCGGAGTGTAGCATCAGTACAACCGACCCCATGTATTGAGTAAGTGTCGAGCCTAACCTCGGCGAAGTAGTGACGAGGCTAGGACACGATAACCATATAAACCTGTGCAATTTAATCATATACGAAAACAATAATAATAACAAAGAATAGGCAGCTAAATTCAAAAGAAAAGGGGGAACATGCTGAGGGGAGAAAATATCAAGTTATAACAATAACGAATAAAGCAACAAAGTAAATATCAGAATTAAAACGATAAAGATAACAACACAGAAACAATGCACGGCATCACCCATCGTGCTTTACTCTCGTTCTCACCATAAAATCAAAAGAATCGGCACGGCATCACCATTCATGCTTTTACTCTCATCCTCACCATAAATCAATAGAAATGGCACGACATCACCCTTCGTGCTTTTAATTTCATAATATGGCACGTCATCACTCGTCGTGCTTTTACACTCTCTCACAATATCATACACGGCATCACCCTTCGTGCTTTTAATTTCATAATATGGCACGTCATCACTCGTCGTGCTTTTACACTCTCTCACAATATCATACACGGCATCACCCTTCGTGCTTTAACACTCTTCCTCACCCAAACAAAACAATGACAACAATCCGGCAAGGAAATCAACAATATAAATAATAATATAAACTATAACGTCCCGGCAAGGGAGCCAACAGTAGAATCAGTATCATCCCGGCAAGGGAAACACATATAACCAATCTCACTTAGTTACCTAACTTCACGTAAAGATTTTCAACTTGAACCAATACTCAACAATGATCAATACCAAGGAAATATCGCCAACATGGATAATTATCAAGTGAAACTCAAGTAATGCTTAATGAAAAATTCACATAATTCACAATATTCGACTCACGGGCATACTTGACACCAACGTATAGATACTTGTCACCACACCTATACGTTGAACATGACACTAACACGTAGCAAATAAGATAAAATACATATTCCCTCAAGCTAAGGTTAAGCCAAACACTTACCTCGAATTACACGGCCAAACTCAAGCCTCAATTACCGCTTTTCCTTTAGAACTCGCCTCCAATTCACTTGTATCTAGACATAATTAGCTTAACAATATCAATAAATGCTAAATAATTCAACCCCAAAGCTTAATTATAGTTTTCTATCATTCTTCCCAAAAAGTCAAAAATCGACCCCGGGCCCGCTTGGTCAAAACACAAGGTTGGGACCAAAACCCGATCACTCATTCATCCACGAGCTCGAATATATAATTAGTTTCGGAATCCGACCCCAAGACGAGGTCTAAATTCTAATTTTACAAAAAGCTCTAACTCTACCCAAATCCCCAATTCCTACGATGAAAACCCTAGGATTTTTGTTGTAATTTGATGAAAAACAATGGAGAGTTGAAAGAAAATAGTTAATGGACACTTACCTATGATTTTGGGAAGAAAAGCTCTTGAGAAATCGCCTTAAGTCTTCTATTTTTGTGAAAGTTTGAAAAGAAAACGGGTATGGTTCTATTTTAAAAACTTCACTGCCTGACTCTCGCACCTGCGGTGCTTGGCGCGGGTGTGGAAAATTGGTCGCTCCTGCGGAATTGGGCAAGGCCACTAAAGGTCGCACCTGCGGAGGTATTTCCGCTTCTATGGAACCGCTTCTGTGGAAGCTTGCCCGCATCTGTGGAGAGAGGGAAGGCTGGACTGGACCGCACCTGTGGCTAATAGCGCGCACCTGCGGGCACACCAGAACTGGTGCACCAGCAGTGATTTTTCCAAGTCTAACCATCCCGAAACCTACCCGAAACTCACCCGAGCCCTCGGGGATCCAAACCAAACATGCACACAACCCTAACAATATCCTACGTACTTGTTCGTGCGATCAAATCGCCAAAATAACATCTTAGACAACGAATTTAGCATCAAAATCAAAGAAAATCTTAAGAACTTTCAAAGTTTTAAATTTCACAACTACGGGTTCGAATCACGTCATATGACCTCCGTTTCTTACCAAATTTTACAAGCATCACTTAAATACTATATTAAACCTAAATCAGACTCCGTAACCAAAATACGGGCCCGATACCATCAATTTCAAATATAGCCAAATTTCCAAAAATTCTTATAATTTCAGTTAAACAATTTCTTTCAAAAATTTATTTCTCAAGCTTGGGACCTCGGAATTAAATTCGGGGCATACTCCCAAGTCCCATATTTTCCTACGGACCCTCAGGGAAATCACGAGTTCGGGTTCGGGTCCGGGTCCGTTTATCCAAAATGTTGACCGAAGTTTCAATTATGAAGGCAAAACTAGCATTTTTCTCAATTTTTCATATAATAGCTTTCCGGATATACGCCCGGACTGCGCACACGAAACGAGGTGAGACAAAAGGAGGTTTTCAAGGCCTCGGAACACAGTTTTGGCTAATGAAACGAGAGATGACTTTTTGGGTCATCACAATCTGAATGTAAATCCACATAAATTATCACTAAATCTTTTTTAATAAAATCTTCTTTACCTGAAATAATTAATAAATAAAATAAATAAAATAATGTTTCTTAAGGAGATAATAGAATTGTCATATATAAATATATGTTACCATAGTATTTTTAATCAGGTGAACATTTGAATTATAAAATTACCAAAAAGATAATATTTCTAGTTAAAAGCACTTATCGAAAAATAATAATAACATCAAGTAATGCATTTAATGAAGATAGTGAAGGTTCAATGAAAAGTGGGATCCACCTAAAAAATTTAATAGTTGATGGACACCTTAGTTTTGCTTTTTCAACCCATACCAAACTTTTGAGCCTAGTATACAAGCAAACAATGCACTAATATAGTTGAAATAACCATTATGCCCTTGGTCAACCTGTTCTTCTCTCTTCTATATAATAGAAAATTATTTCATTTAATTATTTATTCTTTTCGCCAAAATTTTCCAATTTTCGAACTACAGTTCCTGGATTAATGAGATAGAGTAACCAATTTTTTTTTATTTCTCACCCGGTACCTGGTACCCACATTGGGGCCCGACTAATCCGGATTCGCACCGGAAAGTCCCACATTGGGAGGAGAGCTCCCTAAATAAGGCAATAGAAAAGTGAGGTGGCACCTCTCTTAAGCCAAGAAACACATTTATCTTTGTAACAACCCGGCCGGTCGTTCCGTAGAATTTGCACAGTTATTCTGGTTTCTGCCTTGTTATGTATTGTGTAGTTGTTTAGGATGTGTTGGAGTCAGGTGGTTCGGGTTCGGAGTGGTTGTAGTGAGGATTGAGACACTTAGTCTCTTAAAGTAGCATTATAGTTGGAAAAGTCAACTAGGAGTTGACTTCTTGGTAAATGACCTCGAAATGCAGATTTTATGGCTCGGATAGCCTCGTTAGGTGATTTGGGACTTGGCAGTGTGTTCGGAATGTGGTTTTGATGTCCGATGTAGAATTAGGCTTGAATTGGCAACAATTAGTTTTTGGCGATTTCCGGTCGGCAGTGGAAAATAGGCTATAGGGGTCGTAATGGAATTCTGGAAGTTCGAGCAGGTTCGTAATGTCATTTTTGGATATGTGTGTAAATTTTCAGGTCAATCGGAGGTGTTTTGGTTGGTTCCAACATCCTTGGTGAAATTTAGAAATTTTAAAGTTCATAGGCATGAATTTGATGTGATTTTGGTGTTTTTGCGATGTCTTTGGTGTTTCGAGGGCTCGACTAAGTTTGAATGAGGTTATGGGACTTGTTGGTATTTTTGGTTGGGGTTCCGAGGAGCCCGGAATGATTTCGGATAGCCATTGGAGGATTTCAAGTTTGGAAATAGCAGCTGATGTTGCTGGTGCTGGTGTGACCGCACCTGCGGATAGGGGACCGCAGGTGCGGGCTCGTAGAAGCGTACAGGGGACTGCAGGTGCGGGCCCACAAAAGCGGACAGGGGACCGCAGGTGCGGGCCCGCAGAAGCGGACAAGGCTCCGCAGAAGTAGAAATTGGCTGGATCAGTGGAGGTCGCAGATGCGGACGTAGGGCCGCACCTGCGGTGTCGCAGGTGCAGAAGTTCACCTTTAAGTGTTTCTCGCATGTGCGCACCTAAGACCGCATGTGCGGGTCTGCAGGTGCGAGATTTAGGCCGCAGGTGCGGAAATCCCTGGGCAGAACATATAAAAGGGGTCCTTAGCGAATATTAGTCTTTCTTTCACCATTTTTCATACGGGGTTGAAGCTTTTGAAGGGGTTTTGAAGAGGGGAATTGATAGTTCTTCATTGAGGTAAGGTTTTTGGATTTTTAAAACTCGTTTCTATGTGATTAAAGTTCTGATTAGTGGTGAACAATTGAGGAATATCAGTGCAAAAATGGGTAATTAGGGCTTATGATTAAGAGACCTTAAAAGGGAAATTTGAGGGGTCATTTGGACTCCGATTTCACTGTTCTTGGTATGTATAGACTTGTGGGAGGATGAGGATTCTTATGGTGTAAATTTTATCGAGTTCCGAGACGTGGGGCTGGCGGTCGGGTTTGACCAATTTCAGGATTTTTGGGTAATTTTGATAAATTCAAATTGATTTCGTTCCTTGGCATATAATAATGATATAAATTTGATTTTTGGTAGATTTGGAGCACCGGAGGCCGAATCTAGAGGCAAAGGAACTGCGGACTAGTACTTTTAGCCGGTTTTGAGGTAAGTAACGATTGTAACTCTAGACCTGAGGGTATGAAACCTTTGTATTTTACATTATTTTGATAAATGAGGTGACACACATGCTAGATGACGAGCTTGTGGGCGTGCCCGGATAGGGATTGTGACTTGGTCTGTTCCGTAGCGACTATTAAGCCGTATAATTGATTTGAAATCATGTAGTAACCTGTATTTTTTAGGCTTATACTTATTTATGGGTTGTAAGCCCTGTTTGGGGCCTTGTGCCGATCTGTTTCGACCCCCAGAGTATTTTTACACTATTCTCACACCATGTTAGTAAATAAATTGTGAACTCAATCATGCTTACTACTTGTTGCTATTTTCACTGTTATTACACTGTTTAGAGTATTGTGAAGTATTTTGGGCTGAGTCCCGTGATGTTGAGATGAGTTGCCCGAGTGGCTTGAGAGGATCACTGAGTGAGGCCGAGATCCAATATTTGTGAGGATAGTTAGGGATCGGGCTGCACGCCGCAGCAGATATTATATGGATCGGGCTGCACGCCGCAACATATGTATATTAGATCGAGCTGCACGCTGCAGCAACATAGTGCTTGGGCTATATGAGCCCCTCCGGAGTCTGTACACCCCCCAGTGAGCACAGTCGACTATATATATTGGATCGGGTTGCACGCCGCAACATATGTTATTTGGATTAGGCTGCACGCCGCAGCATAGTTTAGATGGATCGGGCTACACGCCGCAATAATTGAGTGGATATCTGGTACTTGTAGAGTGAGAGTGCTTAGTGTGAGTATGGAATACTGATAGTGGAGTCACGAGTGATGGTCATACCTTGTTACGAGTGATATTGTGCCTGAATGGCTGTTACATTGTGAATTTTACTGCTTTTCCCACTCTTCTTTACATTGAGCCTTCTAATAAAAGTTGAATTACCGTTTTTATGAAATTATGATTTATAAATGCTCGTCACTACACTCAAGTTTTTAGTTACTTTAGTTACTTACTGAGTTGGCGTACTCACGTTACTCCCTGCACCTCTGTGTGCAGATCCAGGTACCGGACCAACTCGCTAGTTATTTTCTTACGTGCTTGGAGTTTGTTCGAGGATCGAGGTAGCTGCTCGGTGTCCCCAGCTCGCCTCCTTTCCTTTTCCTAGTTTATAGATTTTTCATACTTTTGTCTTATGTTAGTAGCAACGTCACTTTCTTATACGTTGTATTTATCGTCTTAGATGCTCGTGACAGTTGACTCCAGAGGTCTAGGTCGGTATTAGATTTTGATCGTGTTGGATCATTGTTATTGCTGAAGTTGTCTTAAAAAGTGGATTTTGTTTAAAAATTGAGACTATTTTTTTATAAAACAGAAAATGTTGATTTTATTGTGTTAGAGGGCTAACCTAGTATCACGATAGGCACCATCATGGACCTGGTTGATTTGGGGTCGTAACAATCTTTTTTCTCCTTTTTTGGGGGTTTTCATCCTTTTTTAATTTATTTTATGTTAAAAATTCTATCTTCATAACTCACACCTCTTTATCTCCATAGCCTATATTTTTAATAATCTCAATAACTCTCATGCCTTTCATATTAACCTCTAAATATTTAATATGTAAGCTTATGACTATTTTTTATATGTTCCTCCATATGTATTTATAGAAAGACTTATATATTTTGAACTAACATGATTGACACTAACTTTATATTTTGCTTATAATGGTTTGAGCTTTCTCTATGTCGAAGGTTGTAGTGGAAAAGAAAAATTATACTAAGATTTAGTATAATTTCTATTCTTTATTTTTTGTTTAAGGTAAATGCACGAAGATATTTCACGCATGTGTGAATCTTAAGAAAAATATTTAAGAGGAAGTGTCAAGTAATGAGGTGAATATCTAAGTAATGCGTATTTCACAATTCTAATTAATGGTCTTTGATTTTGTCATATTTAGGTTTATGTTGTATAAGTTGAAGTAGTGATTTTTTCCAAATATTATATACATAGAGATTTGGATATCTGTTTTTTGTTGTATGTATTTGTACTCTACATTTGCAATAACTTTGAGTCGTGATTTTATTTGATGTCGAAGTGAGATTCTAATGTGTTTTTCTTTTCCGGTTATATATAGATTTATCATTTTATAAATATATTTTTCTATATGTCTTTAATTCTTTTGCCTCTATTTCTTTTCATCAATGAACTTTTTTGAATTAGGCATTAATCTATGGTATTAGCAATTTGTAGATAACTTTAAATTAATATATAATGTAACATAATTAATTAATAAATCACATGTAATAATAGGTTATTACCAGGGACGGACCCACCTAGAGCCAAGAGGGTTCATATGAACCCTCTTTGTTGAAAAGTTTTGGTATTTTATATTGGTTAAATTCTGTAAAAGATAGATATAATCCTTTGTTGAACCCACTTGAACAAAGATGATCCTTTGGAAAGATGGTTAAGTGGGTTCAAACTTTAGTGTAGGTCATGAGTTCGAAACTAATCAATAGTTTCTCTTGTTAGTTGTTTCTTCATTTTCCTCTATGTGCTTTAGTTTTTATCTCTATATTTGTACTTTATTTTTATTATTTTACATTTCATCTCTTTACTTAAATCTAGTAGGAAATATTTGTAGCTTATTTTACTTTATAAGGATCAAACTTTTCTACAAAATGAAATCTTAAATTATTTGTGCTAAAATATGCAAGTGCGATCTTTAAAATTATTTATAATTTGTTAGTTCAACTTATATTGTTTATTTTATGTTACATTAAAATTATTAATTTAATTTCAAAGCTCGCTTCTCTTATAAATTTGTATTAGTTTAGTTTAAGTAAATCTTTATTCCTTTCATTGTCTTTTGTTTATATATTAGTGACTTTTTTCGTTACAAATTTTAGATTTTCCCTATTTCTAAAGTCTAGAAGGTTTCTAAACTGGGTAAATCGATTTTTAGTTAAAGTAACAAAGGTGGGATTCTTTGAAATAAAATTCTTAAATTAAATAGATAGATTGTTAATATATATACTTAAAGTAGGCGGTCTTTGTTAAATATTTTAAATTTTTTGTTCAACTTTCTTTTATAGAAGAAAGGGATGCTTACTGCAATTGTTTTAAGTTGTTCATTTTATGGTAGCATTATGAATTTAATGTAAAGAAAAAGGTATCAGACAAATCTTACTTGTCGGTATAACATTATTTTTTATTGAACCCGTTTGTTTGAAATTCTGGGTCCGCCACTGATTATTACCGATCAAAATTTAACAATGTGAATGAGGCAGGCTTTCAGTAGTTTAAAAATCACTAGACAACGAGTTATAATTTTAGGAAATAAAGTATTTTTTATTTTTGGGTTATACTATCGATGATTGAAAACTTAGTGAAGTTCATAATCAACTTGCAAACAATACTCATTATTCTAATTTTAGGATTTACACACAATTAGTTTTGATTCTTATCTTATTAAGTGTGTTATTGAAAAATATTTTTATTAACCACACACCTACACACTGCACAAGTATGAACCACCTGTATCAAATCATGACCATAACCCAAGATATAATCACACGAGGTACCCTATCACTTCAATACTCACAGTAGAAACTGCTGACCACCATTACTGTCCAAAAACAAACCTGGTGCCGATAGAAAACCTCATATAGATTAGAACCTCGTTCAAAACCTTCATACCCCACCGATGATGAAAGAAACACGCATAACCGCTCAAACACTCATCTGATCAATAAGCCAAGAACTCACTCGCCCGACCAGGGTCATTTCCCAAATCCTCAGCAAACTATAGTGTTATTCTTTCAAACCTTCCTTATCCCAATACAACAACGCGAATCTAAGATCTAGAAACCTCATCTCAGTCAACACAAGCAGCCACACCGACAAGTATCAACAATAATCATATGGAGCCCCTCACAACCCGATTCCGTACACTAACAAGTAATAATTTAGACATGACAGATAACAATAAGATAACTAAATAAGGAAACTACTAAGCAAGTTAAACAGGCAGGGAATTTTAGCATTTTACTATGAACTATTCTCAAGAAAGAGAAAGCAAAATACACGAATTAGAAATAAGGAGCCACATTTCATCACTGTACCTTTGCGGTGTGCAAGCCGATCCCATCATATAAATCCACATGGGGTACCCATCGAGCCATAATACTCGGGCTCACTGATAACATGTGCGTCAACAGCAAGCACAACAGAGTGCACAAAATATAACTGTAGGAAAATCATTAGGAACAACAAATACTGGAAAGACATGCACAACTATGATGCAATAAGCTAAGCAACATCACAAAGGCCACCTCGCCCATAGTGCCACGAGGCCTAAACTGAATCACGATATGCGTGCGAAGAATCATGTAAACCTCACAACCCATCATAGCATAAGAGAGAAATATACGACATAAACCAAGGCGCGAATAACATCCACTCTGCCCGATGATATACATATGGCACCAACTGCGCAAAAGCAAGCAAATCCAACTTGATACAGAGTACACATCCTCACTGGGCTCAAAATAATCCCCAAACCAAATCCCCAAATCTGTGCTTACCAACCAAACATATGAACCCGCCTCGAACAACAAATCAACGACTAGAAGATTTGACACGCATCTTCTTCTGAGGCTAGACAATACTTCAAAATCCATCTGCAACATCACCGATTGTTGGCACATAGCGAATACTGAGTGCACAACACCATTTATGAGCGATTGGGAGGAGTCAAAGTCGTAGATTTCAAGCTGAAACAATGTCGCACGATAAAGAAGAAGAAAGGGAAAGTTTTCCTAAATGTCCGGTAGCCTCCTGAAGTTAGGTATGGACGTCATCATACCGATCCGCAGGACTCTACTAGACACTTGCTCATGACTCGTAGAACCTACGAACCTAGTGATTCGATACCACCTTGTCACGACCCAAAATCACAGGTCATGATGGCACCTAATCGACTCGCTAAGTAAGCCAACTAACAATAGATACAAGCCAAAAGAATATATAAGAAACTACAATAGGATTGTCTGAACTTATACAAATTTACCCAAGAACTGGTAGTACGAATCATGGGCTTCTAAGATTTAGGATTTACAAAGAAAATATAAATATCACACGATATGTTTGAAAACTACATGAACAGATCAATAATGTCTAAAACTACCAAGGACAAATGGCCAGCTTCTATCCAGAATACACGAACATCATCAGGGTCAGCTCCCGACTTCTTCAGCAGCTCCGCTCCAATAGTCTGCACGGAATGTGCAAAAGTACAGTATCAGTACAACCGACCCCATGTACTAGTAAGTATTTTGTCTAACCTCGTCGAGGTAGTGACGGGGCTTTTAGTTAAAAGATACTTATTGATAACATTGTAATGTAAACTAGAAATAGAACCATGTCACAAGAGTACACGACACGACTGTACAGAGCAGCAAAGAGTACCAGAAAGAATCACAATTCAACAGTTTCTAGTATCCCGACCAACCCTTTCCTTAGAACGAAAACCCATGAACCACAACAAATCACCTCAAAACTTTCATAGTGTGAGAAAAATACTCAAGACATCAGATCTAACGGCATGACAACACCCTTCGTGCATTTATCTCATCCTCATCATATATGCGTAAAACAGTACCAACCAAATGATAGAAACACTGATAATAGAAATGACAAGGAAATAAATACGCAAGCAGTAATGATGAACAAGAATGTACAGAAGAACATCAGTAACAGACTAAACAGAGAGCATAAATGTGATGACAACAATTAGGAAAAAGGTTATAACTTTAACTAACTAGCATGATGTAAGCGTGAAGATAGATATGACAAATAAGAGAAGGGGAGAGGGTGCATGTTCTTTATAATGTAACAAGTAAAGCATGGATGGCCAACATGAGAGAAGACTTGTACCTAAGTGCAACAAAACGGATATGACAAGGATGCAATTACAATAGCAAGAAATTGACATGATGTTTACAAGTTAAACAAGTAAAAGGTATATGCAACACAACAACGATCGAGATAGAGTATAAGGACAGAAAAGTGATGACAAGCCACATAAGAACCATAAGTATGACCATAACAATTCAAGGTAAGACATGAAGATATCTGCAGGAAAAGAATATCATAACATAATGCATGTCTCTCGTCCTTACTTGTACGGAAACACCCATCGTGTCATGAACTCACAATAATAGAAAAGTATAAAAGAGTGAATGGAATGGCACAACATCACCCTTTGTACTTTTACTCACAAATGACATGGCACAACATCACCCTTCTTGCTTTTACTCTCAATAATATGGCACGGCGTCACCCTTCGTGCTTTTACTCACAAATGACATGGCACGACATCACCCTTTGTGCCTTTACTCTCAATAATATGGCACGACATCACCTTTCATGCTTTTACACTCTTCCTCACATGATAATGAATATAAGCAGTGGCATGACATCACCCTTCGTGATTTTACACTCTTCCTCATATGATAATGAATATAAAAAATGGCACGACATCACCCTTCGTGCTTTACACTCTTCCTCACCAAGCATATGAATTTTAATAAAATGGCAAGGCAGGAAGTATAAATAACATCGAGGAGAGTGCTCAAACGAATATTCCAACAAATCCTCAAACACGGAATTTCTAAGCCAACAATAATTCAATAAGACCTCAAAGGCCGTATAATTCAAGTACTTCCACAAATCCCACCATTTATCAGTAACACAAGTATAGAATCCAACACCTCAAAATATCAACCGTAGCAAGGTAGTAGTGATTACACATAGAGATGACCAAATTAGACACATCAATATTTTTCAGAATTCTATCAAATTTGATCAAGTTATTTTAGGATAAGTCTTGATTACTAACATTTATACTACGTTCTTAACATTTGTGCAGAGGAAGCGTCAATGAACCTTAGCATGTCAATATCAAGTCGCAATTCTGGGTTTAGACGCTGAAGTCGTGCGACGACGTTCATTGTAATATGTTGTTCCATAACATCCTTTTGTTCGTTCAACTTTTTCAACATTCTTTGTTGCATCCTCTCTCCCATTTCCTCCATTTTCTGTTGCATCCTCTCATCAGCAGCATCAGAAGAAGATCCAAGATTCCCTATTTTCCCTTTTAAGACAATCTTGGTAACCCCTCGTCCATACAATTTCACGCGACCTGGATGTTCAGGTCCCATGACTGATGCAAAAGCGTCAACTGAATGACTTCCATCTTCAGTTTCTTGAGTTGATTGTAGTCTCTCCATTTCAGCCTACAAACCATAGAGAAAAGATTTGAAGTAAATAAAATTGAATGTTTAATTAAGAACAAATAAATAATCACGAAAAACTTTAAATTAGAAATTTCTTACAATTTTACTAATCGTATTGTCATATGAGCTTTTGTATACTCGATCAAGTTTTCTTTTTCTTGTAGCCACAAAGATATCCTTACTTGATAGAGTATCCGAAGTATCAGACATTTCCTTCTTTTTTTCCTAGTTACATGAAAACTAGTATAAAAATCTTTTCATGTAAAGTTAGCAAGTTCTTAATTAAAAAAGAAAAAAGAAGAAGAAAGAGAAACATCAAACCTCGCGAATTAGAGCAAAAGGTGTTCTGCCAGCAGTGTGCGGACACTTCAACTTATTTCGATTCACTGTATTGGTTTTAGACATTTTCTGCAAATAAACGAGTCAACCAAATAATTAGAAATCTGCTGCTAAAACTGACTGGAAAAACAAGCTTGATGTGTTTGCCTGATGTTTATTTGTTGTCTCTAGAACCAACAGACTAGATAGGTTTCCTTAGGCGTCTTTTTCATATTTGTTTAGTGTATATTGGGCGTCTTTTTCATATTTGTTTAGCGTATATTGCTGCTCAATTCGAACTTACTGGGACTGTTAATAGTCTACAAACTAGTGATGTTAACAGCATAGGTTCCTTGTACTTACATAGGTTCCTCTCAATGAGATACATCCAACGGAGATGAGCCGGACCCCCTAGCTTAATTTCATCCACCAAATGAATAGGCAAATGTGGCATTATGTCAAAATATGTTGGATGGAAAATCTTTTCAAGCTCACATGTTATTTCAACAATTTCAGACTGCAATGTTTCAAGATCTCTTCGCCTTATGACCTTACTACATATAGCTCTAAAGAAATTTCCCAACCTAATAAAGGCCAATGAAACATTCTTGGGCAACACTTTTCTAACAGCAACCTGGAGCAAGTAATGCATTATAAAATGAGCGTCATGACTCTTGTACCCTGATATTTTCATCTCCTTCACATGCACGCGTTCTGAAATATTCGAAGCACACCCTTTTGGTAATTTTGCATTTTTCATGACAGTACAAAATAAACTTTTCTCTTTTGGTTTCATGTAGAAACAAGATTTAGCCAAACTTATAGTTCCATCATTATTTATTCTTGGTTGTAGCTCCTTTCTTATCCCCATTTCTTGTAAGTCATAGCGAGATTTTTCATGATCCTTTGATTTTCATCTATTTCTAATAAAGTCCCAAGCAAACTATCACATATGTTTTTCTCAATGTGCATCACATCAGGATTGTGCCTCAATTTGTTATGCACCCAATATGGAATTTCAAAAAAGATGGATCTCTTTTTCCACGGACCCTTATCACTCCGAGTCCTTTTTTTAGTGCTCTTTCCAAAGATATTGTTGAATTCAAGCAGCTCTTCAAACACTTCTTC
>ML285185.1:0-58634 GCA_005239495.1 Nicotiana undulata
TGAAGCAATAGAAGAAAATCCTTCCACAAAGCGACTGTAGTAACCCGCCAGACCAAGGAAACTTCGAATCTCAGTAGCTGAAGATGGTCTAGACCAACTCTACACCGCCTCAATCTTCTTCGAATCAACCTGAATACCCTCACTAGACACCATGTGCCCCAAGAAAGCTACCGAACCAAGCCAAAACTCACACTTCGAGAATTTTGCATAAAACTTCTCCTCCCTCAATCTCTGTAACACAATCCTCAAGTGCTGAGCATGATCTTCCTGGCTACGGGAATAAACCAGGATGTCATCAATGAACACAATGACGAACGAGTCAAGGTAAGGCTGAAACACATTGTTCATCAATTGCATGAACGCGACTGGGGCATTGGTCAGCCCAAATGACATAACCACAAATTCATAATGACCGTACCTGGTCCTGAAAGCCATCTTCGGAATATCAGAATCCCGAATCTTCAACTGATGATACCCCGACCTCAAGTCAATCTTGGAGAATACCTTAGCTCCCTGAAGCTGATCAAATAAGTCATCAATATGAGGCAAAGGATGACGGTTCTTCACAGCAACCTTATTCAACTGTCTATAGTCAATACACATGCGCATCGAACCATCCTTCTTTTTCAAAAACAACACCGGCGCACCCCAAGGCGATACACTAGGCCGAATGAACCCCTTATCTAAGAGTTACTTAAGCTGCTCTTTTAATTCTTTCAACTCTACTGGTGCCATACAGTAAGGTGGACGAGAGATAGGATGAGTATCTGGCACCAGGTCAATACCACAATCAATATCCCTGTCAGGTGGCATGCCTGGCAGGTCTGCAGGAAATACATCCGGAAACTCACGGACTACAGGAACAGAATCAACAGATGGAGTCTCACTACTAACATCCCTCACAAACGCAAGATAAGATTCACACCCTTTCTCAACCATACGCCGAGCCTTTAAATAAGAAATCACTTTGCTAGGTACATGCTCTATAGACCCCCTCCACTTAACTCTCGGAACTCCGGGCATAGCTAAGGTAATGGTCTTAGCGTGACAATCAAGAATCGCATGACATGGGGATAACCAATCCATGCCCAGAATTACATCAAAGTCGACCATACTCAGTAACATCAAGTCCACTCGAGTCTCCAGACCCCCAATAGATATAAGACACAGCCGATACACACGGTCCACAACAATAGTATCACCCACCGGAGTTGAAACATGAACAGAAGTAACTAGAGACTCACGGGGCATATTCAGAAAATGAGCAAAATAGGATGAGACATAAGAGTACGTGGAACCAGGGTCAAATAAAGCCAAAGCATCACTGTGACAAACTGAAATAGTACCTGTAATCATTGCATCTGACGCCATAGCATCAGGCCTAGCCGGAAGTGCATAAATACGCGCCTGACCTCCTCTTCCTCGACCTCCCCCTCTAGTGCTGCCTCTAGCTGCCTGACCACCACCCCTAACTGCCTGAGTAGGTGGTGAAGTGACTGGGGCTGAAGCCGAGGGTTGAACCCTCTGCCGGGATGAACTACCAAACTGACGGGGACATTGCCTCCACCCATGTCCAAGTTCTCCACACTCGTAACAATTACCTATAGTTGGGGAAAATGAGCGAGAACTTTTACCCCTCTGATAACCACCAGACGAACCATGCATAGAAGAGCCCTGATAAGATGATGCTCGGGCGGAGCTATGAGCTGGAAGAGCACTAAAAGATGAACGTCCCTGATGAGAATTGCGAGGACCCTTCCCCGAAGATACACCACTATAAGCTGGGCGAACTGGCTGTGGAGGTCTAAATGAACGACCTCTGTTAGGCTGAAATTGCCCTCTCAGAGGAGCACCACTGAAATTACCTGCTCCCCTAGGCCTCTTGGCCTCTCTCTCCTCACGATCCTGCCTACGAACCGACTCAATATCCCGAGCAATGTCAACAACCTGCTCAAATGTAGCTCCAAACACTCTCTCTCTGGTCATCAAAATCTGAAGCTGATAAGTAAGACCATCTACAAACCTCCTAATCCTCTCCCTGTCAGTAGGGACAATCTCAGAAGCATGTCTTGCTAACTCAGAAAACCTCATCTCATACTGAGTACCTGACAACTCTCCCTGACGTAACTGCTCAAACTGCCTGCGCTGCTCCTCTCTATGGGACTGAGGAACATACTTCTCCAAAAAGATCGTGGAAAACTGCTGCCAGGTGAGAGGTGCTGAACCAACCGGCCTATGCCTCTCGAACGACTCCCACCAAGTAAAAGCAGCACCCGCAAACTGAAATGTAACAAACAAGACCCCACTAGTCTCCAAAATACCCGCAGTACGTGGTATCCTCTGGCATTTATCCAGAAAATCTTGGGCTCCTCACCCTCTGTGCCACTGAAAGTCGGGGGCTTGAACCTCTCCAGTCTACGCTGCTCATCCACGGGCATAGCTGGAACCACAAAATCCTGGACTGGGACAACTGGCTGGGCTGGGTCTACCCCCGGTGTCAGAACACCCTGTACAGCCTGCTCAGGTGTCCGGGCAGCTGGAGTCTGATTGCCTCCCCCGGCCTGAGCTGCAGTGGCAGTAGTGGACATAGCAACTGCCTGAGCTAAACTGGAACACACCGTCAATATCTGAGTCAGGGTCTCCTGAAGACCCGGAATAACAATAGGCATTGCCGGTGCCTGAGCCTGTTCCATTGGAGCGCCATCGGCGGGAACCTGATCCTGAATGATAGGGGGATCCTGTAGGACTACCCCGGCTGCTGCCTGAGCGGGTCCCCTACCTCTACCACGGCCCCGACCCCTTGTGGGTCTGGCTGGTGCCTGGTCACCCTGATCGGTATTGCGTGTCCTCACCATCTGTGAGAGAATGAAACAACGTAAGTTTAAATTTCAAGAATCATTAGATTGGCACGAAAGAGTTCAAGCAAATAGAGATGTTTCCTAAAAGTTCTGCAGCCTCTCGAAGATAAGTACAGACGTCTCCGTACCGATCCGAAGACTCTACTAAACATGCTCATGACCGTTGAGTCCTATGTAACCTAGTGCTCTGATACCAACTTGTCACGGCCCGAAATCCTAACAGGCCGTGATGGCGCCTATAGTGGAACTAGGCTAGCCAACCATCACTTTACTACGCATTTTTTCAATTACACGAGTTCATAATTCGATAATAAGCATGCAACCATTGCATTAAATAATATAAATAAGTCTTAGCGTTCCCATATTAGCCTAAACAAACCTCCCAAGAACTGGAGTCAATAGTCATTAGCATCTAAGAATAAATAAATCTAACTCTGCTAAAACTAAAATATATGTTTCTGAATCAAATGCTAAATCTAAATAAGGAAGGGAAATGGAGAAGTTGTGGACGATGGACAGCTACCTCGAAATCCGGTGAAATTCGCTAACGAACAAGCAAAAACTGCTACTGCTCCAGACCGTCACCTGAATCTGTGCACAGAGGCACATGGAGTCTTTATGAGTACGCCAACTCAGCAGTAATGAAAATAAATCACAGTCTGAGAAATATAAAGCACACGAACAGATACACCATTTCACAACAACCAGTAAAACATCAAGTCACCAGGTAGTATTCAACAAATTCATAAGTTCAAAAACCAGTTCCAAAATCCTTTGAAAACAAGTAAATATCAGTATATCTCAGTGAAATCCTCAGTTGGAAAACGAAGTAAATCATAGTTAAATCATCATGAAACTGCCCCTCGGCCAAAATCATTTCTCATAACAGTTGCCCTCAGGCATTCCCTCAATCACTCAATATCGATCATCACTTAGTATCAATCATCACTCAGTATCAACCCCGCGGGCAATGATCATCACTCAGTCAGTACCGGCGCTCACTGGGGGTGTGTACAGACTCCGGAGGGGCTCCTACAACCCAAGCGCAATAATAACATAAGTTCTGGAAGCCTTCTCACCTCTCTCATAAGGCCT
Source organism: Nicotiana undulata (assembly GCA_005239495.1). Lineage (NCBI taxonomy): Eukaryota > Viridiplantae > Streptophyta > Magnoliopsida > Solanales > Solanaceae > Nicotiana > Nicotiana undulata. Next base: position 3,954 of record ML285185.1, read on the forward strand.
GGAAGCCTCCTCACATCACTCATAAGGCCTGGAAGCCTCTTCACATCACTCATAAGGCCTGGAAGCCTCCTCACATCACTCAGAAGGCCTGGAAGCCTCCTCACATCACTTATAAGTCCAGGAAGCCTCCTCACATCACTCAGTCAGACACTCTCAATTAGCCCTTAGGCCATGAATAACTGGGTTCTCGACCCAAAACAGTGTTTCAGTTTTCAATAAATAGTATCAAAATACTCTGAGTGTCAAAACGATTTATCAGGAAAAGACTGAGTGTAAATCACAACATATCAAGTGAGGAAACACAGTAACACAGTCCCCCCAAGGGGTAAACAGATCGGCACTAGGCCCCAACACGGCTTACATCCCAAATCATATCATAATAAAATAGTACTAATTAAGCATAAGCTTAAAAGTCGGTTTAGTAACTCAATAGTCACCTAAATAGGGAAGATATTTCCAAAGTTTCAATCTTTGCATTCCAAAACCCGTGAAGGGTGCATAGTCCGGGGTTTGATACCCTCTGGACAGGATTTCAAGACATTACTTACCTCAAAACAGCCCGAAATTACTTCCAATGCGTTTGCCTTTCGAATCAACTTCCGGATGCTCCAAATATACCAAGTTCATATTTTAATCATCAAATTATGCTTAAGGAACAAATTCCAATCGAAAGATATCAAATTTAGCTCAAAAATCCGAATTCGGTCAAAACTCGACCCCCGATCCCGCATCCCGAAACTCATAAATTTTTATAGAAAAGTGTTCTTCGTCCTTTCACGAGTCCGTACATATAAAGAACACCAAAATTGGAGTTCGTTTGATCCCTCAAATCGACCCTAGAAAGTCTCATAATCTCAAGCCCTAAAACCCAATTTTTCTACTGATTTTCCATGAATTAAATGCTGAGATGATGGTCTATAATCACCCATAAATGAGTTTTAATAATCAAATTACTTACCTCTATGAAGAACACTGATCTTCCCCTTCAAAACTCGCATAAAAAACTCTCTTCCGTACAACAATGGTGTAAAAATATGCTTAGGTCTCGAAGGTTTAATTTATATATTTGCCCAGGTATTTCCGCACCTGCGACCCACTTAACCGCACCTGCGAGCCTTTAACCGCACCTGCGATCCCCTCCACGCTCCTGCGGGCCCGCACCTGCGGTCAAACTTCCGCAGGTACAGAAATCTCTATGATTTCACACCAGCAGCTTTTTGCTGCAAATTCCAACTCCGAAATTCCCGTTAACCACCCGAAATCAATCCCGAGCCCCTCGGGACCCCAACCAAATATACCAACATATTCCATAACATCATTTGAACTTAGTTTCACCCTCAGAACACCAAAACTAACATCAAAACACCAAATTTACATCGGATTCAAGCCTAAGAACTTTCAAATTTCTAAAATCCACCAATGATGCCGAAACTATCCAAAACAACTCCGATTGGTCTGAAATTTTGCAGACAAGTCCAAAATGACATTAAGAACCTGTTCCAACTGTTGGAATTCCATTCCGACCATGATAACCTATTTTCCACTGTCGATCGGAAATCGCCAAAACTAACTTTTGCCAATTCAAGCCTAATTCTACACCGGGCATCAGAAAATTATTCTGAGCATACGCCTAAGTCCCAAATCACCTAACTAAGCTATTCGAGCCATAAAATTTGCATTCCGATGTCGTTTACCAATAAGTTAACTCTTAGTTGACTTTTCTCATTCTAAGGCTATTTTTAAAGACTAAGTGACTGAATTCTCATTTAACCATTCCGATTTCGAGCCTATTAACTCTAACACATTAATAATAGAATAACCAACCTATACCAGGCCAATGAAATTAGTTATAATACAGGTTTTTACGTAATGACGGACCGGGTCGTTACAATAGTTGTACCTCCATATGTAAACAAATAGCCTGTTTGAGATCGGGCTTTATCTGGATCAGACAAATAACCTGCATCGGCATAGCCAACCATTTCTGACTTGAATTCATTAGAATAGAAAAATCCCATATCTAGAGTTCCCCGTAGATATCTAAATATATGCTTAACACCATTTCAATGTCTTCTTGTTGGGGAGGAACTGAATCTTGCTAATAAGCTTACAACAAATGCGATATCTGGCCGGGGATTGTTAGCAAGATACATCAGTGCCCCAATTGCACTAAGATATGGAGTTTCATCACCAACAAGCTCTTCGTCATTTTCTTAGGGCCGGAATGGATCTTTATTTATGTCAAGCGATCTCACAACCATTGGGGTACTCAATGGATGTGCATTATCCATGTATAATCGATTTAACACCTTTCAGTGTATGTTGATTGATGGACAAAAATTCCATTTGTTACATGCTCAATCTGTAGGCCAAGACAAAATTTTGTCTTACCAAGATCTTTCATTTCAACTTCTTTCTTCAAACACTCTACAGCCTTTGGAAGCTCTTTAGAAGTTCCAATGATATTCAAGTCATCAAAATACACAACTATGATGACAAATTCAGATCCAGACCTCTTAATAAAGACACAGGGGCAAATAGGGTCATTTTTGTACCCTTCCTTTAGCAAATATTCGCTAAGACGATTGTACCACATTCTCCCGATTGCTTCAATCCGTATAAGGATTTATGAAGCTTTATTGAACAAGTTTCCCTTGAATTTTTATGTGCTTCAAGAACTTTAAATCCTTCAGGTATTTTCATAAAAGTTTCATTGTCTAGGGAGCCATATAAGTAGGTTGTGACAACATCCATCAATCGCATATCATGCTTTTCATGGACTGCAAGATTTATTAGATACCTGAAGGTAATTGCATATACCACAAGAGAATATGTCTCCATATAATCAATGCCAGGTCTTTGCGAAAACCCTTGTGCAATAAGTCGTGCTTTATATCTTACGACTTCACCTTTCTTATTTCATTTTCGCACAAAAACCCATTTGTACCCCACTGGCTTGACACCTTCAGGCGTTCGGACTATTGGTCCAAAAACTTCACGTTTTTCGAGTGAAGCCAATTCCGCTTGAATTGCGTTTTTCCATTCTGGCCAATCATTTCTTTGTCTACATTCATCGACAGATTTTGGCTCAAGATCCTCATCTTGTTGCATTATGTCAACTACAACATTATATGCAAAACTGTTGTTAACAACAACATTATTTCGGTTCCACCTTTTACCCGTAGAGACATAGCTTATTGAGATCTCTTCATTTTCATCATTTCCATGTACTAGAACCTCCTGTGAGGTCTTATCAATTACTATGTCTTTATTCTACTCTTGAGCAATTGCCTCCATGCTATGATCAACTTGATCATTTGCTCCTTTCCTTTTTCGAGGATTTTTATCCTTGGAACTGATTGGTCTACCACGTTTAAGGCGTGGCCTAGAATCATTTGCATTATCATACTGTCCAACTGGGACATCAACTCGAATTGGAGCATTTACAGCTGGAATATGTGATTTAGTAACCCGTGGAAGGTTAGTAAATGCATCTGGCAATTGATTTGCAACACTTTGCATATAAATGATATTTTGAACTTCTTGTTCACATTGATTTGTACGAGGATCCAAATGAGATAGAGATAATACGTTCCAATCTATCTCTTTTTCCAGCCATTTATTTTCTCCCCCTAATGTTGGGAAAACTGATTCATTAAAATGACAATCAGCAAATCTGGTTGTAAACAAATCTCCTGTCATAGGCTCCAGATATTTTATAATAGAAAGAGATTCATAACCAACATATACTCCCAACCTTCTTTGGGGACCCATATTTGTGCGTTGTGGTGGAGCAATTGAAACATATACCGCACATCCAAAAATTCTTAGATGGGAAATATTTGGCTCCTGACCAAAAGCCAAATGTAATAGGGAGACTTCATGATAACTGGTTGACCTTATGCGCACAAGTGCTGCTGCATGCAAAATAGCATGTCCCCACACTGAAAGGGGAAGTTTTGTCCTCATTAGCAATGGTCTAGCTATTAATTGAAGACGTTTAATCAATGATTCTGCTAGACCATTTTGAGTATGAACATGAGCAACTAGATGCTCAACTTTTATTCCAGTGGACATACAATAATCAGTAAAGTCCTGAGATGTAAATTCACCAGCATTATCAAGACGAATTGTCTTAATTGCATAATCTGGAAATTGTGCTCTTAGCCTTATTATTTGGGCCAACAATCTCGCAAATTCCATATTACGAGTTGACAATAAGCACACATGTGACCATCTTGTAGATGCATCTATCAAGACCATAAAATACTTGAATGGTCCACATGGAGGGTGTATAGGCCCACATATATCACCCTGTATATGTTCCATAAATGCAAGGGATTCAATCCCAACTTTAACTGCTGATGGTTTAGTAACCAATTTTCCTTGAGAACAAGCAGCACAAGAGAATTCCTTAAATTGAAGAATCTTCTTATTCTTCAATGTGTGCCCATTCGAATTTTCTATTATTCTGCGCATCATGTTAGAACCAGGATGGCCTAACCGGTCAAGCCAAATGATAAAATCATTAGAAGTAGTAAACCTTTTATTTACTATGGCATATGATTCAACCACACCAATATTTGTGTGGTACAATCCAGAAGAAAATGCGGGTAATTTTTCATGCACACATTTTTTTTCTGCTTTCATTGTAGTAATATAATGGTATTCAACCTTTCCTTCATTAGAGGTCTCAACATGGTAGCCATTTTGGCGAATAGCTTTGAAACTCAACAAGTTTCTTTGAGACTTACTACAATACAATGCATTATCAATAGTTAATACCGTTCCTCCTGGTAGTAATAAGGTCGCTCTTCCAGAGCCATCAATTAACTTTGTACTACCAGATATTGTATTAACATATGCCTTTTTCATAACCAAATAAGAAAAAAAATTCTTTTCTCTTAATATTGTGTGAGTTGTAGCACTATCCAAAAGGCATAAATCTTCATTACTCATCTTGGATCCAATTGAAGACTGAGAAATTTTATTTTCTTCATAAAAAAATAAATGTACACCATGAGAAATATGAAAAAACTAACAATAACACATGACAACTTAAGTACTACTCGAACATAAAAACAACTTTAAAACGAGATAAAAAGAAATACTGAAAATAAAATAACAACATAATTGCATTTCCCAGTTTAACGATCAAACTTTAGTTTTGATCCCCAAAGAAGTCTTCAACTTCCAAATGAGTAAGATCATCGAGGCCTTCAAAATCATCATCATTCAAATCAAGATTTGCCTCGGCATTTTCATTATTTTTGTTTGAAGGTCCTGCCTCAAAATCATTTTTAAAGGTCAAGTGAGACTCCATTGGGCATTAGCAGAAGATGCTTGTAACGACCCGACAGGTCGTTATGTAGGACATGCATTATTTTCTCTATTTCTGCCTTGTTGTGGATTGGTTAGACTGTTCATGATGAGTTAGAATTGGTTAGCTCGGGTTTGGAGTGGTTATAGAAGGAATTGAGCCACTTAGTCTCTAAAAGTAGCCTTAGAGTTGGAAAAGTCAACCCGGAGTTGACTTATTGGTAAATGACCTTGGAATACGGATTTGATGGCTCGTATAGCTTCGTTAGGTGATTTGTGACTTAGGAGTGTGTCCGAAATGTTTTTGTGATGTCCGGTGTAGAATTAGGCTTGAATTGGCGAAAGTTAGTTTTGGCGATTTCTGGTCGGCAGTGGAAAATATGCCATCGGGGTCGGAATGGAATTCCGACAGTTAGAACAAGTTCGTAATGTCATCTTGGATGTGTCTGCAAATTTTCAGGTCAATCGGAGTTGTTTTGGGTAGTTTCGGCATCGTTGGTGGAATTTAGAAATTTCAATGTTCATAGGCTTGAATTCGATGCGTTTTTGGAGTTTTGATGTTGTTTTTGGTGTTTCGAAGGCTCGACTAAGTTCGAATGGTCATATATGATGCGTTGGTATGTTTGGTTGGGGTCCCGAGGGGCTCGGGATGGTTTTGGGTGGTTAACGGGAAGTTTGGAGGGACTTTGGTAAATCTGCAAGTTGATGTTGCTGGTGTTTTTGCACCTGCAGAAAAGGAGCCGCAGGTTCGGTTCCGCAGGAGCTGGGCTCCGTAGGTGCGAGATTTGACTGAGTGGGGAGTGGTCTGCGAAGGAGTATCGCAGGTGCGGAATTGGGAGACCCCAGGGGAGATCGCAGGTGCGGAAGGAGCATCGCACCTGCGAAGCCGCAGGTGTAGGAGAAGCATCGCACCTGCGAAGCCGCATGTGCGAGTAAGTGATCGCAGGTGCGAGATCACTGGACAGAAGGTATAAAAACCAGCCTTCGCGAATTTTAGCCATCTTTCTCAATATTTCATCCGGGTTTGAAGCTTTTGAAGGGTTTTTGAAGAGGGCATTCGATAGTTCTTCATAGAGGTAAGATTTTTGGACTCTAAACTTGTTTATATGTGATTAAAGGTCGGATTTAGGGCGGAAATTTTGGGAAAAATCAGTGAAAAGGGGGTAGTTAGGGCTTGGGATTAAGAGGGTTTGAAATGGTGATTTGAGGGGTCATTTGGACTCCGATTTCTGTGCTCTTGGTATGTATGGACTCATGGGAGGACGAGGTTTCTTGTGGTGTAAATTTTATCGAGTTCCGAGATGTGGGCCCGGGGGTCGGGTTTGACCAATTTTGGGATTTTTGAGTATTTTTGGTAAATTTCGATTGGGATTCGTTCCTTAGCATATTATAATGATATACATCTGATTGTTGGTAGATTGGGAGCGCTCGGAGGCCAAATTTAGAGGCAAGGGCACTGCGGAGTAGTGTTTTAGCCGGTTTTGAGGTAAGTAACGCTTCCAAACTTGGAACTGAGGGTTCGAAACCCCAAACTGTCTGATATTTGATGTTAATTAAGGTGACACACTTGCCAAGTGACGGGCATGCGAGTGTACACCGGATATTTGTAGCCTGGCTCATCCCACGACACTGCCTAATGGTTATCTAAGGTTGATATTGGTACTGTGAAGGTTGCGTTTACCTTGAACGCAATAGAATCATGCTAAGTATAAATGTTAAGGCTTTACGCCGATATGTTCCGACCGGAACGGTCGATTATTGCTGTCTCTGTTTATGATTATTGCTTCCATGTACTCAGCCCTGTTATAGTATATTTTCATGCCTCAGTCTCAGAAATTGTTAATTACATGCATATTTATCATTGTTTGGGCTGATTTATACATATGTGAGCCATATGAGTGAGACTGGAAAAGGTATTGACTGAGTGAGGCCGAGAGCCTGGTATTGAAACAGTTGTGAGATCGGGCTGCACACCGCAACGATCCTTGAATCATACCTTCGTTGGTTTGATATAGCGCTTGGGCTTATAGGTGCCCCTATGGAGTCTTTACACCCCCAGTGAGCGCACAAATATTGAGGGATGGATCTTCCCTGGACATGGATCTTGTCCGAATGATTTGTTCCGGAGATGGACCTTTTTCGTGGGGCTTATGTTCCAGAGATGGATCTTCTCCGTGGGGCTGGATCGGCCTTTTTCCTCAGTACTAGGTGACTGTGTCACTTGTGTTATGTAATATCCGGGATGGACTTTCCCTGAGCCGGAAGGCCAGATTCTAACACTGAGTAGACCACCTTATGAGAGTTTGATTCTGAGTACACATCATTCTTGATTCTATATGAATTCATACGGGTATGCAGGGCTACAGACATAAATGGATGCATCTTGTCTATTTTCTGATATATTACTGTCATGTCCAAGTTATATACTGTTGTTCATAACTATCAGAGGTTTAGTCCGTCACTACCTCTCAGCCCGTAGTTTGGTTTCGTTACTACTGAGTTGGTGTACTCATGTTACCCCCTGCACCTTGTGTGCAGATCCAGGTACACCGAGATTCAGCTCTGGACAATGAGTAGCAGCAGTTTCATCATAGTTGACGAGGTAGCAGCTGGCGACCGTGATCTCGTCATCTCTTTCTCTTCTACCTGCCGTATTTACTTTCGGACTATGTTGGTCATTTCTTTTCGGATTGTATTATGTATTAGCAGCTCATGACTGTGTGACACCGGATCCGGGAGTTGTAGCTTTTGGGTTTTTGGTTTCATAAGTTTCTTTCAAATACAGATATTTATTATATTTGACTTCATGCAATTGAGAAATGGTAATTTCCTTAATATATGGTTCAGGATTAGTTACAATAGGTGGCTGGCCTGGTTTCACGACAGGCGCCACCACGACTCCGAAATTGGGTCGTGACAATGCTCCAACATTATTTGCCTTTCTTTTGATGGAGTTTTGATAAAGCTTGACAAAATGCTCAGGTGCACGACATTCAAATTTCCAATGACCTTTCATGCCACAGCGGTGGCAGTTACTGCTTTTGGCTCTTGAAGGATTATTTTGAGAACCCATATTGTTATCTCGTTTGCCATGACCACCACGATGACGACTATTATATCGTCTCTTACCATTACCATGCCGACATACATTCATATGGCCATGATTATCATTTTGTCTTTTTCCAGACTTATCACGTCTAGCTGCCATATTCGCTTCAGGAAGCTGAGCTGACCCTGTGGGACGAGCTTCATGATTTTTCAGTAAAAGGGTATTATGTTGCTCAGCCACCAGAAGGCATGAGATCAATTTTGAATACTTTTTAAAACCCCTTTCACGATATTGTTGTTGAAGTACCATATTTGAGGCATGAAAAATCGTAAGAGTCTTTTCCAACAAATCCTCATCATTCATAACATCCCCACATAATTTCAACTGGGAAGTTATTCGAAATACAACAGAGTTATACTCACTTACGATCTTAAAATCTTGCAACCGTAAGTGCATCCACTCATATCGAGCCATTGGCAATACCGTAGCCTTAAGGTGATCATACATTTCCTTCAGGCGAGTCCACAATTCAAGTGTATCTTTCACTTTTAAATATTCAACCTTCAAACCTTCATCCAAATGATGACGAAGGAAAATCATGGCCTTCGCTTTGTCCTGGCTCGATGCCTCATTACCCTGAGTAATGGTGTCACCAAGGCCTTTAGCGGCTAAGTGAATCTCAACATCGAGAACCCATGATAGGTAATTCTTTCCTGAAATGTCAAGTGTCACAAACTCAAGCTTTGACAAATTCGACATAGTGAAAACTATCAAAGAAGATAAATAATTAGAAATCATTAGGATAGTAGTGAAAGAATATTAAAAATTGACATAATATCACATTTGTGATTTATATACACTAAAGTGATAATTCCATAGAAAAGAATATTATTTTTTTTCCTTCAAATTATTAGAATCCTTGATGTTAACTAGAACAAAAAAAATGTCTTCTAACTTTAACACAATTTCAAATGCCGAACAATATAAAATAAGTATTTTTCTATTATTAATTCTACTAACATGAAAATTAGCAATTTCACATAACAATTATGCAAATAACTTAAAATAAAGAAACATATAATTCTTTATTTTTACACATATCTAGAGATGTGAGAAATTATGAAATTGCATATTAAAGACACTAATCATGAAATCAATATATACGACGAAGAAAACAAAATAAGCAAATATACCTGAACAACGAAAAGCTCAACTTCGTGCTGATAACGTATTAAAAATGTAGCTCAAAGTAACAATGTAGACAAAAAGATAAGTAGAATAAGAGAAGAAGAGATAACTTTCTTATTTCATCAAGTGTTCAAGTGTGTAACATATCACATTTCATGGCTCTATTTATACTATTACATTGTAGGTTACAAAAGGATTGTCTTAAACATGACATTAACCTTTGAGATAATGGGGAGAGGTTATGGAGGTGTGAGAGTTACAATCATAAAAGTGATAAGTAGTGGAAGGTTATTTACATCATGAGTGAAAGTAGTGGGAGTAGTGGACATCCACATTTACTAAATATTTTATAACAATATATATATAATCGTTTTATTTTCTTCTTCTCATTCCTACTTTACTTTTTTTTTTTGTGATAGCTTTTTTTATTGTATAAATTCTCACTCTTTTTTCTTTATCTTTTAATTGTTTAGATTTGCTGGTGGAATTATGGGTGGATGACGCTGGTCCAGTGGTGGGTGGGCATGTTTTTTGATGTTCTTCTTTTTTGGGGTGTATGTAGGATAGTACGGCAGCGGTTGTGTAATGGTAGCAGGGTTAGTGGTGGAATTTTAGGGTGGATGACTAGTCCAGGGGTGGGTAAGTTTGATTTTTCTAATATGTTTATAGGGGTATGGGTAGGGCATGCGGTGGTAGCAATATAGTGGAGGTCGCGACGGTGCGGCGAAGGTGGAAGCGATAGGGTGGAGGTCGCGACAGTGCGTTAGTGATGGCAGTGTAACATCGACGAGGTAATAGTGGAGGTTTTTTGTGTAGTTTGACAAATGGCAGAAGAGGATGGTGGATGGGATGGGGTTGGCAGAATTTTGGGTTGGTCATCTCTCTCTATATATAAAGGAGAGATTTGACAAGACGATGAGGCATATCTTATATTGTAGGAATTCTATTTATCTTTTTTCTTATTTTTTTGACCTTTTCCTTTTAATTTAACTATTTATCTTAATTTAAAAAATTTATGTCCATAACTCACACATCTTGGGTTCATTGTAAGATTCATTGTGACTTTTCAAGTTCATAACCCTAAATTATTTAGTTTGTTATAAATTGCATATTTGGTTGTGACTTTTGGAATTCGTAACCCATATTTGTTTAATATGTTATAAATTGCATTTTTTCTTCTTTTTTTACTCACTCAACATCAATTCTACATCATACTTCAGTTTTATTTTTGTTGATGAAGAAATAAGTTCTCCTCTATTACTAATTTTTGGGTATTTTTTACTCTCATCTCCGGTAAATGCATAAACAAAAGCAATAATGTGCTTATCTGTGTTGTGCCATATGAATGATTAGAAAGTTAAATATTTTCTTACCCATAATTTTGTCGACTTACAAGATCGATTCTTCCGTCTAAAGGTACAATTATCTTACTATTGGTTTTGATGGTTGTTTGATATTTGATAGCTTTTACTTGATAATTTTTCGCAAAAGAAAAAGGTGAATATTTCTATCATGCAGGAGGAATAAATAAATGAATATAGGAATAGTATACGTGAGAGAATAAGACATTGTTAGAAAATGATTCATTTTTTATTGTAATTTAGAAAACTTAAAAAGATGTTACTATGCGTTAATGAAATAGGATAAGGATATACGAAAAATAGCTATAAATCAGTAGATTGTTAAAAATATATATATGAAGGATGATAAGGTGGTGTAACATCTCTCTTAAAAGAAATAATTTATGTTTCTTTTTTATCCCTTTTCAAGGCACCTCCAGCATTAATACGAAAAGTAAAAACAATTTAATAAAAATAACTATGTATTTTGTGAATCATTTAATCGAGTGGTATTGTATTTCATTTTTATCCATTAATGAATAGTTCCAAATCATATTATATTTAATTATATTAAAAACAATCAGAATCAATTACAAACAAATTAAAGCGTACGTCAATTAATAATATTTTCGTGAAAAGAAAAAAGGAATAGTGCAATAATTACAACTCACTAACACCTATATGAGCATATAAGATTTCTCATGTTACTAAATTAATCGAGGCAATTTATGTAATCCGAATCGTCTTTGACATGATGAATGCCTTTTTCTATTTAAGATTTTAATGAAATTAATATTAGTTATCTCTCTTTTATAGTCTAAAGAAAGTTTGATATATTTTCAAGTCTAAATGCTTGGCTTCAGTAATTAGTGAAGTTCATGATCAACTATCAGACAATAATTATCTCTTTAGGATAACAAAATTATCTTTTAAATTGATGATATGGAATATTTTGGAGCTAATTAGACAAAATATATTTATAAAAAATATATACACATGAAGAATTAATCTACTCTATCCCAGGTAAAATTACAATAAGATCGTATTGCAAATTTTTTTTTTCATAACCGCACGAAGCGTGAACAAATTTACTAGTTTTAATATATTTTAGACTACCAAATGTATTGGAAATCTTGTGATTACCAAATGATATAAGATTCTACCGAGTGGCTACAGATGACTTTTCCTCTTTTCTCTTTCAAAGAAGTGTCACATAAGGGTTGTTCAGATTATACTCCCTCCAAAACAAAATAAGTGTATTTTTAAGGGGATAAAGCGTTATATATAAATAATTTTTTATTCATAAATTGAAACCGAGGCCTTTTTGATAGGAATTTTTATATTCCTATGCCATATAGTAAACTATATTACCCTCCATGATTAACCTTTGATATAATTACCTTCTATATACCTAATTACCATTTATATACATTTTAGGGGTTTTAATGGTATTAATTACACTCCTAATTTAACTCTACCGTATATTCCTACTCCCCTCACGTTTCTCTCTCCAAATCCCACACCCTCACCCACGTATCACCCCACACCCCACGATTTCCTCTTCAAACACCCAGTATTTCCTCTACTAAAATCAGAGAAAATTTGTAACCCCCCACCATTAACGCCTATTCTCAAGTTCTCTCTTCTACAACGAGTCAAAATTCCGACTATTCTTCAAAGTTCATACACCCATTAACGACCAGCTTCAAGGATTCTCAATGAAGAAGAACAGAGCTTCAAAGAATAACCCTAAAAAAGCTAAAGAAGAAGATATTCCTTCTTTTGATTTGGAAGTATTATCACCACATTCAATGAAAAAGCATGAAAAAATCTGCTCATGCAAGTGAAGAGAAGAAGCATAGTCTTTCCCCTCGTCAAGCTAGGGCAGAAGCTAGAACTAAACAAAAACATGATTTTGATGCTGATGAATCTTCGAGGCAAATCAAACCAGCGAAAAGGAAAGGAAAAGAAATAGAGTTTGATGATGATTTTAGAAGATGTACCTGTCATTAAACCTGCAAAGAAAGCTAAAGTGTCTCCCACTGCAAAAACTCCAAAAAAGAAGAAACTCCAAAAAAAGCTCCTATTGTAAAATCTCCTAAAAATGTTCAACAGTCATTGGTGAAGGTAAGAATTTAGTAATTTCTACACTAGGTATTTTCGTTTGTTTTAATTCTTAAAAATCTCCATAATCTGTGGTTTTTCTGCTTTGTGATTTTTCTGCTTTGTAGATTATTTGTCTACATTTTGAAGATTAGTTGTAGTTTAATGAATCTGTTTAAAAATGTAGATATATTATAAAAAATTATAGTTATATTGTATTTTATTTTTAAATGTATTATGTATTTGTAGATATTCTGTATTACAAATGTAGATATGTTATTTTTTTTAGATTGAAGCAACTTAATAAGAGATTATTTATATTTTGTGCAGAATGAACAATTTTTTGCACCTCATAATGTTGATTATCGGGTCCTTAGGTTTCAAACATTATGTGATCCTAGTGTTCCTAGCCAAATTAAAGAGTTATTATCTCCAAATGGTATAAAGCTATTCAAGAAGACATGCTTTGGTTATTTACTGTCATTTTCCAATTTATGTATGCAAAACCAAGCTATTCATCTTCTTATGAAGTATGAATTGAATTCATCTGATGCTTCCTATTTTTCAACTGATTTAAAGGGTCAGAGGTTAAATATTGGATTGAGAGAGTTTGCGTTAATAACTGGTCTTACTACAAGATAAGAGGAAAAGAGGAAAAGTATGGCCCCCACAACAAGATAAGGTTTACTATCACTGCTTGTATGTTCAAGACTATGATTGAACAAATTCATGATAAGTTCCACAATTCTCCTCAAGAAAAGAAGTTTGTTGTTGTCAAACCCCAGGACGTCGTAGCAGAATACATATTGGGGTACAGATTACATGCAAATATTGTATGGGATCAAGTTGATTATGTGATCATGCCCGTCAACATTGTAGAAACATTTCACTGGGTGTTGGTTGTATTTGACATTGCAGATAGGATACTTTATGCGTATGATTCTATGGTCTCTTCACGCAATCACCCCATTGTTGAATCTTGTGTCGACAAGTTTTCTGTTATTATCCCTCTGTACTTGTCATGCACCGGTTTTTATGGCAAGCGTAAAGATATCAACTTCAAGAATACAAAGGCATACATTTAGAAAGCTGTTACCGACCCTCTTGACATTTAGTGGATCGTCTGAGAGATACCACAGCAAAAAGAAGGATCATTGTAACAAAAATCTTCTTTCTTTCTATCTATTTAACTTTTTTTGTTCATTGTTTTGTAAATATTGACACTTTTTTTTTTTGCATCGACTGTGGTGTATATGTTGCTGCCTTTGCAGAGTATGCCAACATTGGAGACCTATCAGTTCCTGTGGACGACCTTTCTGATATTGATCAACATCGTAGACGCTATGGAACGCTACTGTGGGACTACGCTAGAAAGAAGAAGGAGTATGATGTAATTAGTGAAAGTGAGGTGACATGCAGATTAGCAAGGACAAAAAGGTGCACCGGCTATGAATGAGAAAATACGAGTCCAGAGGAAGAAGAATTAGTTGCAATGTTTTGTATGAAACATGTAGTAAAATTGTTTAGTTGCTGCTAGTTTTGTAGAAAGATAGTAGACAAGTTTATGAACAATATTGTTATATTTTAATTGTATCATACTTGCGCTACAATTATTTTAGTCTTTATTTTTTTTTCTTATCCAATATAGTAGTTCAAATGGAAACATTATGTTGATTTATATTCACTTGTTGAATGTAAACAGTACTTGATCTATATTATTTTAGCATATAAATCCTTTTCAACTGAATTATTATCTAGTTATTCTGTCAACTCCAGATTATATAGTTTGTAGTTTTTTTTATAATTTTTTTGTAGATAAATTGTAAAAATAATTAACAATACATTATGTTGATTTTATATTCATTTGTTGAATGTAAACAATACTCGATCTACATTATGTTTGCATATAATTCCTTTCCAACTGAATTATAATCTAGTTATTCTGTCAACTCCCGATTATGTATTTATTTTGTAGTTTTTTTGTAGTTTTTTTTGTAGAAATAAATTGTAAAAAATCATTAACAACTATGTAAAGGATGTTAGAGATAGTAAAATAGTTGTAGATTATATATATAGAAATCATTAATAAACCAATCAAGATTTGAAAGTATTAACTCAATACAGAAAAATGATTAAACAAAAAAATTTCAAACTAACTACATTAAGAGTTGAAAACACCTCAACGATTACACATAAAAGTCTATTCTCCTGAACTCATCAATAATTTTTATGAAAAATTCTGTTTACTACATAATTTTATTTTTGGGAGCATTCTTGCAAGATCTTTTGTTATGCCCTTCTACTCCGCAGTTGCCACAAACCCTGTACTTCGTTGAATTTACTTCATCATATGTTTTGTATCTTTATTTTTGAGGTCTTCCTGGCTGTCTTTTCCCACCTGAAGGTGGATTTACAACTTCTTCAGTTATATGTTGTGGCACATTTTATTTGCTTTCATCAGGCAGGGGATTTACTGGTATTTCATAAGTACGCAATAGTCTCTCCCTTGTGTAATAAGGCGAATAATAGTTTTCATAAGACTCATTCATGTGCCTTAAAGCATCCAGAGCATGCGCACAAGGAAGTTCATCAAGCTGGAATTGCCCACAGCTACATCTCTTGTTTTCAAGACAAACAATATAGCACTTCACACCATCTATCACTGTATGGATATGATCTGTTGAAGCTCTCACCTACTATTACATTACAAAAAGAAAATAAATTATCTACGATTAGAATACAAAATATCTACAAATTATCTACATTGTATTTTAATATTTTATTTTGATGCAATAAATTGTCAGATCTTACTCTAAGCTTCTGCGACAATGTTCTGTTGTCCTCCAATTCTTTGTTGAATTTTTTCCCAAGGTATGTGAAGGTACCATTTGCTTTCAATAAATTTTCATTAGTCCAACGTTCAAGAAGAGTCCTCATATACTCTAATAGTTCTACTATCGGCAACTCTCTTGCATCTTTTGTTACCACATTCAACGACTCTGCAATGGTTGATATCATAGTCCAAGTTCTGTTCACCGTAGCATGTACTCGAGACCATATATGATAACCAATATCGTATAAGTATGATTTAACACGCGTGTCAATCTCTTCAATCTTTGACATCCTTTCTTTAAATTCATCAAGCGTGTATGATCGTGCCGTGGCAAAGTACAATTTCGCTTAACTTTAGATTACCCTTCTTGAATTTTGCCCTTATATTTGTCCAAATATGCCACATGCAAGAATAATGTGGCATGCCGAGATAAACTATAGATGTTACCTTCAAGATACTCTCATTCCGATCCGAAACAATACACATATTTGGTTTTTCACCATATGCATGTTTGAATTGCTCAAAAAACCACTTCATGATGCGTCATTTTCTGAATCAACAACAGCATATACCAATGGTAATATGGTACCTACATTATGTGGCAAAAAACAATTAATTGGCTGCATGAAAAATGCAGAGGAAGACATATACATACAAACTACAATATATCTACAAAATTTCTATAACTTATCTACAAAAATAGAATATGTATATAATATATCTACAATATATCTACAAAAAATCTACATTTTACCTGTTGCATCCATTATACTAGTTGTTAGCATTATTCCCATGTATGCTGACTTTAAGAAGGTCCCATCAACTACTACAACTGGCCTACAATATTCCCAACCACTGGTTGACGTACAAATCGCAACAAATGCATACAAGAAGCAGTCATCATCGGTCTTCTTCAATTTAACTACAGACCCCGGATAAGTCTTCTCTAGAATATACAAATAACTAGGTAATTTGTTGTAGGAGTCAGCAAGATAACCTATCAAAAACTCCAAAGCCTTTTCCTTTGCTCTCCAAGCTTGCATGTATGTTAAGTTCACGCCGTGTTCAGACAACATATCAGTTTGTATGTCTTTTGGTGTGTAAATTGTCTTAGGATCAACATATTTTGGAATAACCATGCTACCAACTACCATGGCAGTAGGTTTGCGTCGTATGAATGTATTGTCCATCAAAGAGCATGTGTGCAAGCTGTTGAATTTTCTAACCTTGAACATTACAGAATCATTTATGCTAGTTGTCTTGAAGTTCCATGTATAATTTTCACCAATACATATCAGCCAGTAGCTACAAAATAAAAACAATTTAAACACTGGTATAAAAAATGTAGATTAAAAAAAAATTGGTGTAGCATAAAATATTATATTAAACAATTTATATACAAAATAACTACAAACTATCTACAATATTGATAAACATTATCAAAGAAAAAATTGAAGAAGTAAAAATTTACAAATAAACTACAAAAATAAAAAAATAAATGATTTTTGACCATTCATATGTTCATACCTTCTAGCACTAGATCTTTTCACCCTAAATTGGAACTTGTGCATGACATAATAGTGTTTCATTGCATTTGCAATTGTTTGCTTGTCTTGGTATACTTGTCCTACTTAAATAACACTTAGTGTACTTTCTGTTATTATTATACTTTCATATTTCTCTATCGCCGGAGATGTTGGCATATCAATTAACTTTAGTTTTCCAAATGAACCTGTAAGAAAATAAAGCTAAATACTGTTATGGACATTTTTTTGTAGATATTTTGTAGTTAATTTGTATAAATATTGAAATTCTGAATTTCATATTGAGATTCAAATGATATGTAGTTTTATTGTAGAAATATTGTAGAAATTTTTAAAATTCAATACTGATATATATAGAGACTTTGATATGTAGTTTATTTGTAGAATTATTGTAGATAACTTGTAGGACAGTAATATACATCCAAAATTTGATAATAATGTAACAGCACAAAACTGCAACTGTGTTCGCATTGGTGATACTCAATTCCAAATTGAAATCGCGAACTGTTATACATAGCAGATATGATCCTAAACTTTTGTTTTCCTTTTTCGTCTCCATGTATACACGAACACCCATTTCGTTCCTAATTTCCATTGGAGGACAATGTTCATTGACAATGTATTTGATTTCTATTATTTTTTCGGATGTATCGATCATTAGATGCTCTGCTATTGTAGAATTCAAGAGGCTATAACTCGCATCCTCACTGACTACAATTCCATCGACCTAAAATTTTCTATATCTCCCATAGCTATCCCAATTCCCATTCAGTTGTAGCATAATTGGGATTTTTGATATAATTGCGTTTGTTACAGAAGAATTGTAGCTAATTTAGTCGCTTTTGATTGGTGAAATCAGAAAAAATAGTGAACAGAGTGTATCGCAAAAATAGAGTCGTAAGATTTGAAGAGAAATGGCCGAAATTAATACAGCGTGATTTGCGTTTGAAAAAATCTTGAAGAATCCTTAATACCCCAAAATTCACGCGCGTATATAAGGAAGTGTACAGCTAACAAGATTCTGTTTTTAATGAATTGTTTATATTTTGTAGAAATTCTATTAGTAGGGCGGGTAATTTGCAAATTATGCACATTTTTCGTAATATAGTTTCCTATATGGTATAGGAACGAAAATTTCCCTTTTTGATAAGGGCCGATGAATCTCAACCTTCCCAATGTACCCCTAGTGATAAATATAAATGATTTAATAGAATTAATAATAAAAGTTATTTGGTTAAGTTATCATTTATTTCTCCTAGTTACCATTTTATTTTCTTTATTTATTCTTTATCTATCTTTAAATTTTAAATCATTTACTAGAGGAAGTGTATATTTAAAAATTAATAATTAAGTCTATTTGATTTTTAAAGTAAGCACATACTAATTTATATGGTTAAAACAAAAAATATGGATCAGATAGAGTAATATTTACGAGAGAATTTGTAACAATACTGAAGCTCTTCTACAAAAACTAGTAGCTGAACTAACACTCTAATTGCAAACTAACCATAGAAATACTGAAAATAAGATAGGGATATATGAGAAGAAGAGATGAAGCGTTCAAAGAGAATTGGGGATGAGATGTACAAACTTTTCCTAAGTAGTTAAATAATTCGCGTATCCTACTCCTTGCATGCTATACTACTTATAACCAACATATTCTCCTTTGCTCAACCTGTTGTAATGACCTGGTCGGTGGTTCCGAGAGTTATAGCTCTGTTTCCCTCATTTTTGCTTCTTTATGATTTGTTTAGCTGTGTTGTGTTGTACCAGATTGGTAGGTTCGGGTCCGGAGTAGTTTCGGAGTGGAATAAGACACTTAGTCTCTTATTTAGAAGGTTAAGTTGGAAAAGTCAACCGGATGTTGACTTATGAGTAAACGATCTCGGATTGGGATTTTTATGGTTCGGATAGCTCAGTTAGGTGATTTTGGACTTAGGAGCGTGTACGAAATGTAATTGGAGGTCCATGGTAGTATTAGGCTTGAATTGGCGAAATTGCCATTTAGTGATTTTCGGTCGGCAGTGGAAAATTTAACATCAGAGTCGGAATGGAATTCCAAGAGTTGGAGTATATTCGTAGTGTCATTTGTGACGTGTGTGCAAAATTTGAGGTTATTCAGACGGGGTTTGGTAGGTTTCGGCATCGGTTGTGGAAGTTTGAGGTTTTAAGTCCATTAAGCTTGAATTGGTATGTGATCATGTTTTTGTTATTGTTTGATGTGATTTGAGAGATCGGTTGAGTTTGTATGGTATTTTAGGACTTGATGGTACCTTTGTTGAGGTTCCAGAGGCCTCGGGAGTGTTTCGGGGTGAGTTTTGAGCGAGTCCAGGCATTTCCGGAACTCAGGTATGGTTCTGGAGCTTTGAATTTCGCGGAGCTCTGCAGAATTTCTCGGAGCGCGTAATTTCGCCGCAACTGCACTCCAGGGAAATCTTCTGCAGATCCGCGGGTCCGACTTTGGAAGCCTATATCTTTTGATCTACAAGGAATTTGGAGATGATTCAAAAACAAATGTTGTAGCGCTTCGTGTCTAGTTTCCAGAAAGGTAAAGAAGTCATCATTCGGATATCTGCAGAAAAAGTTATGGCCAAATACTAAATCCTAGCAGTGCAGCCACCAAAAAGTGCGGCCGCACCATTTTTTCGCGACCGCAGGACCTAGGAGGTGCGGTCGTGCTTGGAATTTCACGGACCACATAGTGGGAGTTCAGAGGGTGCACTATATAAACGTGGTTTAGGGCATTATTTCACATTTTGGACCTAGGGAGCTCGGTTTGTGGCGATATTTCGTGAAATTCATCGGGGTAAGTGATTCTAACTCGGATTTGGTTAATATACATGAGCATATCAATGATTTCATCATCTGATTAGTACTTTGAGGTGGAAATTTGGGGAAAATTGTTGAAACCTCATAAAATAAATTTTTGGCATTTGAATGTCGATTCGAAGTCGAATTTGAGTGAAACTAGTATGGTTGGACTCGTGAGTTAATGGGTGTTCGTAATATGTGACTTTTACCCGATTTTGAGTCGTGGGCCCGGGGACCGGGTTTTAGCCAATTTTAGGTTTTGGCCTAATTTTTTAGTTTTTCTTGTGGAATTTGTTTCCTTAGCATATGTTGATGGTATTGTATTGATAGTGAATAGGTTCAGAGCTTTTGGAGACTGAGTCGGGGGGAGAGAGCTTCCCGGAGTAGGATTTCTACGTTGTTAAGGTAAGTAACAATTTTAAATGTAGTTTTGATGGTATAAATCTGGAGATTTGATATCATGTGACTGTTTGGAGGTGACACCCATGCTAGGTGACGACTGTATGGGTGTTCGCCATGAGGGATTGAGACTTAGTCCGTCCCGTGAGGCTGTGAAGCCTAATAGCCTTTATTTGTGTTTATGTGCTTTCCTGTATGCTAGAACCTCGTTGCCTTCATGTTAGAGATCATACTTAGGCTTTATCCCTGCTCACAGTAGTTATACTCAATCATAGTGATTCTGTACATGTTTACCTCAGTCTCTGTTATCTTCTTGCTGAATACACTGTAATACTTTGATTTGGACTGTTTTCCTTTATTTATTGCAAACTATGAGGCTAGAGAGGTACATGACTAAGTGAGGCCGAGGGCCTGTTGTGAGATATTGTAATATAGCACATGAGTTATCCGTGCGGATCCAGATTGATACCATAGCACGTGAGTTGTCCGTGCGGATCCATATATGATGTGATAGCACGTGAGTGGTCCGTGCAGATTAGCGCTTGGGTTGTAGGAGCCTCTCCGGAGTCTGAACACCCCCAGTGAGCACATGTACCTATTGACAGTGTGCATTGAGGGCTGAGGGATTGAGTGATAGTGCTTGTAAGGTTTCATCTATTTTTGTTGTTATTGCATTTATCTGCTATTTGCCTTGTAGTAGTTGATAATTTATGAAA
Organism: Nicotiana undulata; assembly: GCA_005239495.1. Classification (NCBI taxonomy): domain Eukaryota; kingdom Viridiplantae; phylum Streptophyta; class Magnoliopsida; order Solanales; family Solanaceae; genus Nicotiana; species Nicotiana undulata. The sequence continues at coordinate 25,256 of ML285185.1, forward strand.
TTGACCCTTTTTTTCCTGTTTATCCTTAACTGTGAAAAATTATTAATAGAATTATTCCGCTTAGCTCGTCCATACTACTCAATTCCTTAGTTATTGTTGTTACTTGCTGAGTTGGTTATACTCATACAACACCCTGCACTTCATGTGCAGATTCAGGTGTGTTTGAGCACGGCGATTGTTGAGTTCAGGCCATCAGAGTTTCGGAGACTGTAAAGTAGCGGCCAGCGTCCGCAGGACCTTGTTACTCTTTCTATTTCTCCTTCTTAGTTGTATTGACATTTAGACAGTTGATGTAATAGTTTAAGTACTTAGACGCCCATGACTTAGTGACACCCCGATGTTTGGGGCTCGTTTTTTGCACTTCACTTTCAAATTTGAATTTAGTTTTGACTTTCATGGGAATTTCTAATGTTGAAAATCTTTACTTAACTCTTATAATTCAATTGGTAGTATTTTTGGGATAAATAGGCTTGCCTATTATCACAATAAGCTCCATCACGACAGGGTTTATATTTGGGTCGTGACAAGTTGGTATCAGAGCCTAGGTTACATAGGTCTCACGAGTCATGAGCGGGTTAGTAGAGTCTTGCGGATCGGTACAGAGACGTCTCTACTTATCTTAGAGAGGCTGTAGAACCCTTAGGAAAATTTCACATTCTTGGATTCTTGTTGTGCGATTTGTTCATTCTGGTAACTAAACATCTGTTATTTCATTCTCTCACAGATGGTAAGGTCTCGTGCTACTGGTCAGGAGAGCCAGCACCAGTACCACCAGCTAGGGCTGCGAAAGGCCGAGGCCGCGGTAGAGGCCATGGTAGGGGCAGAGACACCGCCCACGCACCAGCTAGGGCAGCACCTGCAGATCCCCCTGTCCCAGATCAGGACCAGGTCACTGTGGTAGATGTTCCAGCGAGACCAGCTCAGGCACCACATGTGCCTATTATGATTCCTGGCCTTCAGGAGGCCCTGACCCAGATTCTATCAGTATGTACGGGCCTTGCTCAGGCGGTCTCAGTTACTACGACCACAACCACGGGGCACCACCAACCCAGCCGGTTTCAGCTGCCAATGAGCATGTAGTTTCTGCTATGCTGGAGGATGATCAGCGTAGGTCACCTTTTAGTGGCATAGAGAGAGAGATGATGCCTAGGATTTCTTGGACAGGTGCCAGAGGATACTCCGCACAGCTGGTATTCTGGAGACTTGTGGGGTATTATTCACTACATTTTAGTTTTTTGGGGCTGCACTTTAATAGTGGGAGACTTACGAGAGGCGTAGGCCTGTTGGCGCAGAACCCCTCTTTTAAAAGCAGTTCTCCGTGGTATTTTTGGAGAAGTTTGTGCCCCGGTCCCGCAAAGAAGAGTTGCGCAGGTAGTTTGAGCAGCTTCACCAGGGTGATATGTCTGTGACGCAGTATGAGATGCGATTCTCAGAGTTGGCCCGACATGCTATCTGGTTGGTTCTCACGGATAGGGAGAGGATCATGAGGTTCATAGATAGTCTCACTTTTCAGTTACGGTTGCTTATGACCCGATAGAGGGTGTTTGGTGCTACCTTTGATGAGTTTGTCGACATTGCTCGACAGATTGAGATGGTTCGTGGTCAGGAGAGGGTTGAGAGGAAAGCCAAGAGGCCTCGTGGACCAGGTGGATTTAGTGGTGCTCCTTATGGGGGTCAGTTCCAGCACGACAGAGGCCGTCCATTCAGGCATGCTCCGTCAGCTCGCCCATTTCACCGTGGTGCATCATCTGGACATGGTTCTCACAGTCACCAGCAGTGTCAGTCATCATTCAGTGCACTTCCAGCGCAGAGTTCTCATCATGCCCCGTCCGCTCAGGTATTCTTGGGTAGTTCTTTTGGGCATCAGGAGTAGCAGTTTCGTCAGAGGATGGGCTGTTTCGAGTGCGGAGATTTTGGCCACATTATGAGAGATTGCCCTAGGCTATTGGGTGGGGCTCCATAGCGGAGTACTCGGTCGATAGCACCAATTCCTCCACCACCCGCCAAGCCAGCTAGGGTTGGACCTCAGCCAGTGAGGGGTGGAGCCCGGTCATCTAGGGGACGCCCGAGAGGGGTAGGCAGATCACAGCCAAACCAGATGCTATTGCTTCAGATGTTGTGATTACAGGTATTGTCTCCGTCTATCATAGAGATGCATCTGTATTATTTGACCCTGGTTCAACATATTCATATGTTTCCTCGTATTTCGCTCATTTCCTGTATATGCCCCGTGAGTCTTTAGTTTCATCTGTTCATGTCTCTACTCCGGTGGGCGATACTATTGTTATGGGCCGTGTATATCGGTCATGTATGGTGTCAATTGGGGGTCTAGAGACCTGAGTGGACCTTCTGTTGGGTATGGATAGGTTATCTCCATGTCATGCTGTTTTAGATTGTCACGCTAAGACTGTGAAGTTAACAATGCCTGGAGTTCCCAGGGTAGAGTTTGTGATGACCCAAAAGGTCATCCCATATTTTACATGTCGAAACAGTGTTCCGAGGCCTTGAAAACATCCTTTTATTTCACCTCGATTTGTGTGTGCAGCCCGGGCATATAGCCGGGGAGCCTTTATGTGAAAAACTGAGAAAAATGCTAATTTTTTCATTAAAATTTGATTTAAGTTGACTTCGGTCAACATTTTGGGTAAACGGACCCGGACCCGAACCCGTGATTTGACAGTCCCGGAGGATCCGTAGGAAAATATGGGACTTGAGCATATGCCCGGAATCGAATTCCAAGGTCCCAAGCCCGAGAAATGAATTTTTGAAAGAAATTATTTTCTGAAAATATAAAGCATTTTAGAAATTTGATTATATTTGGAATTTATGGTATTGGGCCCGTATTTTGGTTCCGGAGCCCGGTACAGGTTCAATATGATATTTGTGATATGTCTGTAAAATTTGGTAAGAAACGGAAGTCGTTTGACGTGATTCGGACCCATAATTGTTAAAATTGATACTTTGGAAGTTTTGGAAATTTTCTTTGATTTTAAGGCTAAATTCGTTGTTTAAGATGTTATTTTGGCGATTTGATCGCACGAACAAGTCCGTAGGATGTTTTTGAGGTTGTGTACATGTTTGTTTTGGATCCCCGAGGGCTCGGGTGAGTTTCGGATAGGCGTCGGGGTGATTTAAACTTAGAAAATCTGGTGTCTTTTGGCTGTTGCTGGTGTCCAGGAAGTTTAACCTATGCGAACGCATGGGTATCCATGCGAATGCAATGCACACGTGGGGAAGGGGGTTGGGTAACACTGTTGGAATGCATGGCACAGGGTGCGAACGCGGAGCATAGGAAAATTACTCTACGCGAACGCACCCATGTAGCCGCGAACACATAGAGTATTAGGGGGCTGGGTAATTAATAACACAGTGTGAACACACCACTTGGGATTCGAACGCAGAGGGCAGTGGGAGGGTAGCCTATGCGAACGCGGTTTCCTTGTCGCGAACGAATAAGGAAAAATTTTGCCCAGTTTTTCTAAAAACAGTAGCATTACGAGAAGCCTTCTAATTTTCATAACTTCTTCACCTAAACTCAAACTTGGGAGATTTTTGAAGAGGTATTTCACTACAAAACCATAGGTATGTATTCTTAAACTCGTTTTCTTCAAATTCCATTAACACCCATAAATCATGTTCTTAAGGGTAAAAAATTAGGGATTTGGGTAGAGTTAGGGATTTTTGAATAATTGGGATTTAGACCTCATTTTGGGGTCGGATTCCGGAACTAATTACATATTCGGGCTCGTGGGTGAATAGGTGATAGGGTTTTGGTCCGAACTTCGTGTTTTGACCAAGCGGGTCCAGGATCAATTTTTTAATTTTTGGGTAGAATGCTAGAAAACCTATAATTAAGCGTTGGAATTGAATTGTTTAGCGTTTATTGATGTTATTAAGTCAATTATGTCTAGATACAATTGATTTGGAGTCAAATTCAAAAGGGAAAGCGGTGATTGAGGCTTGATTTTGGTCGTGGAAGTCGAGGTAAGTTTTTTGCCTAACCTTAGCTTGAGGGAATAGGTATTGAGTCTTATTTGCTATGTATTAATATCATGTTCAACGTATAGGTGAGGTGACGAGTACCTATACGTTGGTGTCAAGCATGCCCGTGAGTCGGATATTATGAATTATGTGTTTTTCATTGATATTTACTGTGTTATAGCTTGAAGTTTACTTTGTGGTTGTTCATTTTGGTGGAAATTCTTGGTAATGAACATTGTTGAGTATTGGTTTCAGTTGAGAAATTTTATGTGAAGGTATGTACTCGAGTGAGATTGGTTATAGCTGTGTCCCTTGCCGGGATGGTGATATTTCTACTGTTGATCCCTTGCCGGGATGTTATGATTTATTATTATGGTTCATATTGTTGATTTTTCCTTGACAGACTTTTGCTATTGATATTGTTTGGGTAAGGAAGAGTGTAAAGAACGTAGGGTGATGTCGTGTATTGATTTTTGTGAGGAAGAGTGTAAAGCACGAAGGGTGATGCCGTGTATTGATTATTGTGAGGATGAGAGTGTAAAAGCATGAAGGGTTATGTTGTGCCGTTTCTATTAATTATTTTGAGGATGAGAGTAAAAGCACGAAGGGTGATGCCGTGTATTGATTATTGTGAGGATGAGAGTGTAAAAGCATGAAGGGTTATGTTGTGCCGTTTCTATTAATTATTTTGAGGATGAGAGTAAAAGCACGAAGGGTGATGCCGTGCACTTGCAATTATTATTTGGTGAGGATGAGAGTAAAAACACGAAGGGTGATGTCATGCACTTGCAATTATTATTTGGTGAGGATGAGAGTAAAAGCACATAGGGTGATGCCGTGCACTGTCTTGTCTGTGATGTTATTAACGGTTGTTCAAGTTGACATTGAATTGTTATCTTATTTCATTATTTGCTTTATTTGATATTTCTTTCCCCCAGCATGATCTTTTTTTCTTTGTACTTAGTTGTTTACTCTCGTTACTATTATGCCTTCGAATATTATCAATTGCACAGGTTGTTTTGGTTGTCGTGTCCTAGCCTCGTCACTACTTTGCCGAGGTTAGGCTCGACACTTACTCAGTATATGGGGTCGGTTGTACTGTTGCTACACTCTACACATCTTTGTTGTGCAAATCCCGGTACAGGACCCTACGGACATTAGATCAAAGAGGCTGCCTTCAGTCCACGTGGAGACATTGAAGTAGTCTTGTTGGCTTCCTCAGGCCTTGGCGTCCCCTTCTATTTCTTTTGTATTCTGTTCTAGCTATTTCAAAAACAAATGTACTTATTTTATTCAAACATTTTGTGTGTAGTATTCATAGACAGTCCGTGAGTTGTGGTTTTTGTGAAATTTTGTAAAGAGATTGGATTGAGTTATATACCTTGTTTCATTATACTTTTATTCATGTTAATGTTGTACTTCACCTGTTTACGACTAATAATAAAGGAATAAAGTAAATTTAACATTCATGTTGGCTTGCCTAGCGGGTTCAACGTTAGGCGCCTTCACAGTCCCGACGGTGGGAAATTCGGGTCGTGACAAGTTGGTATCACAGCACTAGGTTGCTTAGGTATCACAATTCACGGACAAGCTTGGTAGAGTCTGAGGGATCGGTTCGGAGACGTCTATACTTATCCCCCAGAGGCTAGGCAGGGGCAGAGCTCAGCCCAGAGCAGTAGCCCTAGTGGCGGAGCCTCAGGTAGAGTTTGCTGATGAGGTTCCTGCTCAGACAGTTCCAGCGGGACCAGCTCAGGTTCCTGAGGGGTTCATTGCAACCCCGGTACTCCAGGATGCTCTGGTCTGTTTAGTGGGCCTTATGGAGAGCGTTGCTCAGGCAGGTATGCTTCCTGCAACACCAGCCGTCTCTCAGGCTGGGGGAAGAGCCCAGACTCCTGCCACCCGCACGCCGGAGCAGTTAGATTCTCAGTTCCAGACTCCAGCACCTCAGATAGCTGGGGTAGTCCAACCAGGTATTGTGGCTCAGGCAGGGGACGAAGCAGCTATGACTGATGATGCTTTATGGAGATTGGACCGGTTCACCAAGTTGTTTCCTACTACTTTTAGCGGTGCACCTTCAGAGGATCCCCAAGATTACTTAGACAGTTGCTATGAGGTTCTTCGGAACATGGGGATAGTTGAGACCAATGGGGCCGATTTTGCTACGTTCCGCCTTTCAGGTCCCGCCAAGACTTGATGGAGGCTTATTGCTTGACCAGACCAGCTGGGTCACCGCCTTTGTCTTGTGCTTAGTTCTCTGATTTGTTCTTGGAGAAGTTTCTTCCTGTTACCTAGAGAGAGGATTTCCGGAGGCAGTTTGAGCGTCTCCGGCAGGGTTCTATGAGAGTTACACAGTATGAGACCAGGTTCATCACTTTGGCCCGACATGCTATCATGATACTCCCCACCGACCGAGAGAGGGTGAGGAGGTTTATTGGGGGGCTAGCTCAGCCGATTAGACTGCAGATGGCCAGAGAGACAGGGAGTGATATTTCCTTTCAGGAGGCGGCCAATGTGGCTAGACGGATCGAGATGCTGTTATCACAGGGTAGTGGTCAGGGGTCTAACAAGAGGCCTCGCCATTTTGGCCGGTTCAGTGGTGTCTTGTTTGGGGGCATAGATTCTTTCGGTAGAGGCCATCCTCCTAGGCTGTTTCAGTCAGCACTTCAGGTATCCCGCATTGCTCCAGGTGGTCGTGGTTCCCACATGCCATATTCTGATCAGTTGGACTACAGTGCACCACCAGCTCCAATTAGTGCACTGCCGCTCCAGAGTTTTCAGAGTGGTTACTCCGGTCGATAGGAACAATTTCAGGGCTAGCAGTATCAACTGCCGAGATCTTGTTATACATGTGGTAGCCCGGGGCACTTTGCTAGATTATGCCTTCGAGCCTCGAGTGGTCCTCAACACCAGGGTTCCTGTTCTATGATTCCCGCACCAGGTGCTCTACCACCCCTCAGCCAGCTAGGGGTGTAGGTCGAGGTGCTCAAGGTGGAGGTCAAACAGTCAGAGGTGGAGGTCAGGCTACCAGAGGTAGAGGTCAGCCAGCAGTAGGCCGTCCCAGGGATGTTCAGATTGGTGGGGCCCAGCTCTGATTATTCTATTCCAGCCAGACCTGAGGCTGAGGCCTCCGATGCAGTCATTACAGGTATGGTTTCATCTTGCAGCAGGGATGCTTCAGTTTTGTTTGATCTGGGATCCACATTCTCCTATGTGTCATCATATTTTGCTCCTTATTTGATTATGCCTCGTGATTCTCTGAGTACTCCTGTATATGTGTCTACACTAGTGGGTGATTTTATTGTGGTAGATCCATTCTACCGTTCGTGTGTAGTGGTTATTGGTGGTCTTGAGACCATTGTAGATCTTCTGCTCCTTGATATGGTTGATTTCGATGTCATTTTGGGGATGGATTGGTTGTCTCCTTATCACGCTATTCTGGACTGTCATGCCAAGACCATGACATTAGCATTGCCAGGGTTGCCTCGATTGGAGTGGAGGGGGACTCCTGGTCATTCTTCTAGCAGGGTTATCTCATATATGAAGGCTCGGCGCATGGTTGAGAAGGGGTGTTTGGCCTATTTGGCTTATGTTCGTGATTCTAGTGCCGAGGTTCCTTCTATGGAGTCTGTGCCCATTGTCCGTGGGTTTCCACAGGTGTTTCATGCAGACTTTTTGGGTATGCCACCCGATAGGGATATTGACTTTTGCATTGAGTTGGCTCCGGGAACTCAGCCTATTTCTATTCTGCCATATCGTATGGCCCCGCCAGAGCTAAAAGAGTTGAAGGAACAGTTGCAGGATTTGCTAGATAAAGGATTTATTAGGCCTAGTGTTTCACCATGGGGTGCGCCGCTGTTGTTTGTTAAGAAGAAAGATGGGTCGATGAGGATGTGCATTAATTATCGGCAATTGAACAAGGTTACTATCAAGAACAAATATCCATTGTCGAGTATTGATGATTTGTTTGATCAACTTCAGGGTGCCAAGGTATTTTCAAAGATTTATTTGAGATCTGGCTACCATCAGTTGAGGTCTAGGGCATTCGATATCCCTAAGACAACCTTTCGCACTCGGTACGGGCATTATGAGTTCTTAGTGATGTCATTCGGGTTGACGAATGCCCCAACTGCTTTTATGGATTTGATGAACCAAGTGTTCAGGCCTTATTTGAATTTGTTCGTGATTGTCTTTATTGATGATATTCTGATTTACTCCCGCAGTCGGGAGGAGCACGAGCAGCACCTTCGAGTCGTTCTCCAGACTCTGAAGGACAGTCAGTTGTATGCTAAGTTTTCCAAGTGTGAGTTCTGGTTGAGCTCGGTTGCATTCTTGGGTCATGTTGTATCAGCCGAAGGTATTTAGGTATATCCCAAGAAGATTTTAGCAGTTAAGGATTGGCCTAGACCCACATCAGCTACAGAGATTCGGAGCTTCTTGGGCTTAGCAGGTTACTATCGTCGGTTTGTGGAGGGCTTTTCATCTATTGCAACCCCGATGACCAGTTTGACTCAGAAGGGTGCCCAGTTCAGGTGGTCAAATGAGTGTGAGGCGAGCTTTCAGAAGCTCAAGACAGCCTTGACCTCGACACCGGTGTTGGTTTTGCCCTCAGGTTCAGGGCCATATAATGTACATTGTGATGCTTCTCGGATTGGACTTGGTGCAGTGTTGATGCAGGTTGACAAGGTTATAGCATATGCTTCACGTCAGTTGAAGGTCCATGAGAAGAAATACCCAGTTCATGATTTGGAGTTAGCAGGTATTGTTCACGCGCTGAAGATTTGGAGGCATTATTTATATGGCATGCCTTGTGAGGTGTTCATGGACCACAAGAGCTTGCAATATTTGTTCAAGCAGAAAGAGTTGAATTTGAGGCAGAGGAGATGGTTGGAGCTATTGAAAGACTATAACATCGCCATCTTATATCATCCGGGGAAGGCCAATGTAGTGGCCGATGCTTTGAGTAGGAAGTGAGCCAGCATGGGTAGTCTTTCTTATATTCCGGTCGGGGAGAGACCGTTTCCTTTAGATGTTCAGGCTTTGGCCAATCGGTTCATGAGATTGGATGTTTCTGAGACCGGCAGTGTTCTAGCTTATATTGTGGTCTGTTCTTCATTATTTGATCGTATCCGGGATCGGCAGTATGATGATCGTATCCGGGATCGGCAGTATCATTCAGGATAGACTTCGTACAGCTCAGTCCAGGAAGAAGAGTTATGCCGACCGCAGAGTTCGTGATTTGGCATTCATGGTCGGAGAGCGAGTATAGCTTTGGGTGACGCCCATGAAGGGCGTGATGAGATTTGGGAAGAAGTGCAAGCTAAGCCCTAGATTCATTGGCCCGTTTGAGATTCTTGACAAAGTGGGAGAGGTGTCTTACAGAGTTGCGTTTCCACCGAATTTATCAGCCGTGCATCTAGTGTTCCATGTATCTATGCTTCAGAAGTATCACGACGATCCATCCCATGTGTAGACAAGGATTTGACCTACGAGGAGGAGTCGGTAGCCATATTAGACCGGTAGATTAGTCAGTTGAGATCGAAAAGTTATCCTTCAGTTCGTGTTTAATGGAGAGGTCAGCCTGCCGAGTCAGCTACCTGGGAGTCCGAGTCCGATATGCGGAGCCATTATCCCCATCTATTCCCCGATTCAGGTACTTTTCTATGTCCGTTCGAGGACGAACGTTTGTTTTAGAGATGGTGATTGTGATGACCCAAAAGGTCATCCCTTATTTTACATGTCGAAACGGTGTTGTGAGGCCTTGAAAACCTCCTTTTATTTCACCTCGATTGGCGAGCGCAGCTGGGTGTATAGCCGGGAAGCCTTTATGTGAAAAACTGAGAAAAATGCTAGTTTTTGCCTTAAAATTTCATTTAAGTTAACTTCGGTTAATATTTTGGTTAAACGGACCCGGACCTGTGATTTGACGGTCCCGGAGGGTCCATAGGAAAATATGTGACTTGAGCGTATGCCCGGAATCGAATTCCGAGGTCCCAAGCCCGAGAAATGAATTTTTGAAAGAAATTGTTTTCTAAAAATATAAAGGATTTTAGAAATTTGATTATATTTGGAATTTATGGTATCAGGCCTGTATTTTGGTTCCGGAAACCCGGTACAGGTTCAATATGATATTTGTGATATGTATGTAAAATTTGATAAGAAACGGAAGTCGTTTGACGTTATTCGGACCCGTAATTGTAAAAATTGATACTTTGGAAGCTATGGAAATTTTCTTTGATTTTAAGGCTAAATTTGTTGTTTAAGATGTTATTTTGGCTATTTGATCACACGAACAAGTCCGTAGGATGTTTTTGAGGTTGTGTACATGTTTGGTTTGTAGCCCCGAGAGCTCAGGTGAGTTTCGGATAGGCGTCGGGGTGATTTAAACTTAGAAAATCTGGTGTCTTTTGGCTGTTGCTGGTGTCCAGGGAATTTACCCTATGCGAACACAAGGGTATCCATGCGAATGCAATGCACACGCGGGGAATGGGGCTGGGTAACACTGTGCGAACGCATGGCACAGGGTGCGAACGCGGAGCATAGGAAAATTACTCTACGCGAACGCACCCATGTAGCCGCGAACGCATAGAGTATTAGGGGGCTGGGTAATTAATAACAAAGTGTGAACACACCACTTGGGATGAGATCTCAGAGGGCAGTGGGAGGGTAGCCTATGCAAACTCGGTTGTCTATCGCGAACGCATAAGGCAAAATTTTGCCCAGTTTTTTCTAAAAACAGTAGCATTACGGGAAGCCTTCTAATTTTCATAAGTTCTTCACCTAAACTCAAACTTGGGCGATTTTTGAAGAGGGATTTCACTACCAAACCATAGGTATTTATTCTTAAACTCGTTTTCTTCAAATTCCATTAACACCCATTAGATTTCTAAGCCTATATCATGTTCTTAAGGGTAGAAAATTAGGGATTTGGGTAGAGTTAGGGATATTTAAATAATTGGGATTTAGACCTCATTTTGGGGTCGGATTCCAAAACTAATTACATATTCGGGCTCGTGGGTGAATAGGTGATCGGGTTTTGGTCTGAACCTCGTGTTTTGACCAAGCGGGCCCGGGGTCGATTTTTGACTCTTTGGGAAGAATGCTAGAAAACCTATAATTAAGCATTGGAATTGAATTGTTTAGCATTTATTGATGTTATTAAGTCAATTATGTCTAGATACAATTGATTTGGAGTCAAATTCAAAAGGGAAAGCGGTGATTGAGGCTTGATTTTGGTCGTGGAAGTCGAGGTAAGTTTTTGGCCTAACCTTAGCTTGAGGGAATAGGTGTTGAGCCTTATTTGCTATGTGTTAATACCATGTTCAACGTATAGGTGAGGTGACAAGTACCTATACGTTGGTGTCAAGCATGCCCGTGAGTCGGATATTATGAATTATGTGGTTTTCATTGATATTTCTGTGTTATAGCTTGAAGTTTACTTTGTGGTTGTTCATTTTGGTGAAAATTCTTGGTAATGAATATTGTTGAGTATTGGTTTCGGTTGAGAAATTTTATGTGAAGGTATGTACTTGAGTGAGATTGGTTATAGATGTGTCCCTTGCCGGGATGGTGATATTTCTACTGTTGATCCCTTGCCGGGATGTTATGATTTATTATTATGGTTCATATTGTTGATTTTTCCTTGCCGGACTTTAGTTATTGATATTGTTTGGGTAAGGAAGAGTGTAAAGCATGAAGTGTGATGCCGTGTATTGATTATTGTGAGGAAGAGTGTAAAGCACGAAGGGTGATGCCGTGTATTGATTATTGTGAGGATGAGAGTGTAAAAGCACGAAGGGTGATGTCGTGCCGTTTCTATTAATTACTCTGAGGATGAGAGTAAAATCACGAAGGGTGATGCCGTGCACTTGCAATTATTATTTGGTGAGGATGAGAGTAAAAGCACAAAGGGTGATGACGTGCACTGTGTTGTCTGTGATGTTATTACCGGCTGTTCAAGTTGACATTGAATCTTTATCTTATTTCATTATTTCAATTATTTGATATTTCATTCCCCCATCATGATCCCCTTTTTTTTGTACTTAGTTGTTTACTCTCGTTACTATTATGCCTCCGAATATTATCAATTGCACAGGTTGTTTTGGTTGTCGGGTCCTAGCCTCATCACTACTTTGCCGAGGTTAGGCTTGACACTTACTCAGTACATGGGGTCGGTTGTATTGATGCTACACTTTGCACCTCTTTGTTGTGCAGATCCCGATTCAGGACCCTACGGACATTAGATCGAGGAGGCTGCCTTCTGTCCACGTGGAGACACCGAGGTAGTCATGTTGGCGTCCGCAAGCCTTGGCGTCCCCTTCTATTTCTTTTGTTTTCTATTCTAGCTATTTCAGAAACATATGTACTTATTTTATTCAAACATTTTGTGTGTAGTATTCATAGACAGTCCGTGAGTTGTGACTCCAATATTCTGGACTTTGTTTTCTTGAAATTTCGTAAAGAGATTGGATTGAGTTATATACCTTGTTTCATTTTACTTTTATTCATGTTAATGTTGTACTTCACCTGTTTACGACTAATAATAAAGGAATAATGTAAATTGAACATTCACGTTGTCTTGCCTAGCAGGTTCAACGTTAGGTGCCATCATGGTCCTGACGGTGGGAAATTCAGGTCGTGACAAGTTGGTATCAGAGCAATAGGTTGCTTAGGTCTCACAATTCACGGACAAGCTTGGTAGAGTCTGAGGGATCGGTACGAAGACGTTTGTACTTATCCCCCAGAGGCTAGCAATATCTTCATATCTATTCTTCTCTGTCGTGCAATTTGAATTCTAAATTCTAATTGAATTTCTATTCTACTCTCTCGTAGATGGCGAACACGTGCTTCTTCATCTACTGATCAGCAGCCCGAGGCTCCAGTTGCAGTTCCTACAAGGGGTCGAGGACGAGGACGAGGCCGAGGCCGGGGCAGGGGCAGGGGCAGAGTTCAGCCCAGAGCAGTAGCCCCAGTGGAGGAGCCTCAGGTAGAGTTTGCTGATGAGGTTCCTGCTCAGACAATTCCGGTGGGACCAGCTCAGGTTCCTGAGGGGTTCATTGCCACCCCGGTACTCCAAGATGATCTGATCCGTTTAGTGGGCCTTATGGAGAGTGTTACTCAGGCAGGTATACTTCCTGCAACACCAACCGTCTCTCAGGCTGGGGGAGGAGCCCAGACGCCCGCCACCCGCACGCCGGAGCAGTTAGCTTCTCAATTTCAGACTCCAGCACCTCACACAACTGGGGTAGTCCAGCCAGGTATTGTGGCTCAGGCAGGGGACGGAGCAGCTATGACTGCTGATGCTTTATGGAGATTGGACCGGTTCACCAAGTTGTTTCCTACTACTTTCAGCGGTGCACCTTTAGAGGATCCCCAGGATTACCTAGACAGTTGCTATGAGGTTCTTCGGAACATGGGGATAGTAGAGACCAATGGGGTCGATTTTGCTACGTTCCGCCTTTCAGGTCCCGCCAAGACTTGGTGGAGGGATTATTGTTGACCAGACCAGCTGGGTCAACGCCTTTGTCTTGGGCTCACTTCTCTGATTTGTTCTTGGATAAGTTTCTTCCTATTACCTAGAGAGAGGATTTCCGGAGGCAATTTGAGCGTCTCCAGCAGGGTTCAATGACAGTTACACAGTATGAGACCAGGTTCATCACTTTGGCCCGACATGCTATCATGATACTCCCCACCGACCGAGAGAAGGTGAGGAGGTTTATTGAGGGTCTAGCTCAGCCAATTAGACTACAGATGGCCAGAGAGATAGGGAGTGATATTTTCTTTCAGTAGGCGGCCAATGTGGCCAGACGGATCGTGATGGTGTTATCACAGGGTAGTGGTCAGGGGTCTGACAAGAGGCCTCACCATTTTGGCCGGTTCAGTGGTGCCTCGTATGGGGGCAGAGATTCTTTCGGTAGAGGCCATCCTCCTAGGCCGTTTCAGTCAGCACTTCAGGTATCCCGCAGTGCTCCAGGTGGTCGTGGTTCCCACATTCCATATTTTGATCAGTTGTCCTACAATTCACCACCAGCTCCTATCAGTGCACCGTCGCTCCAGAGTTTTCAGAGTGGTTACTTCGGTCGACAGGGACAGTTTCAGGGCCAGCAGTCTCAACAGCTGAGATCTTGTTATACATGTGGTGGCCCGGGGCACATTGCTAGATTTTGCCCCCGAGCCTCGAGTGGTCCTCATCACCAGGGTTCCCGTGCTATGCTTCCCGCACAAGGTGCTCCACCACCCCCTCAGCCAGCTAGGGGTGGAGGTCGAGGTGCTAGAGGTGGAGGTCAAACAGTCAGAGGTGAAAGTCAGGCTTCCAGAGGTAGAGGTCAGCCAACAGTAGGCCAACCCAGTGTTGTTCAGATTGGTGGGGCCCAGCTCCGATGTTATGCTATTCCAGCTAGACCCGAGGCTAAGGCCTCTGATGCAGTCATTACAAGTATGGTTTCAGTTTGCAGCAGGGATGCTTCGATTTTGTTAGATCCGAGATCCACATTCTCCTATGTGTCATCATATTTTGCTCCTTGTTTGATTATGCCTCGTGATTCTCTGAGTACTCCTGTATATGTGTCTACACCAGTGGGTGATTCTATTGTGGTAGATCGTGTCTACCGTTCGTGTGTAGTGGTTATTGGTGGTCTTGAGACCATTGTAGATCTTCTGCTCCTTGATATGGTTGATTTCGATGTCATTTTGGGGATGGATTGGTTGTCTCCTTATCACATTATTCTGGACTGTCATGCCAAGACCGTGACATTAGCATTGCCAGGGTTGCCTCGATTGGAGTGGAGGGGGACTCATGGTCATTATTCCAGCATGGTTATCTCATATATGAAGGCTCGACGCATGGTTAAGAAGGGGTGTTTGGCCTATTTGGCTTATGTTCGTGATTCTAGTGCCGAGGTTCCTTCTATGGAGTCTGTGCCCATTATCCGTGAGTTTCTAGAGGTGTTTCCTGCAGACTTGTCGGGTATGCCACCCGACAGGGATATTGACTTTTGCATTGAGTTGGCTTCGGGCACTCAGCCCATTTCTATTCCGCCATATCGTATGTCCCTGCCAGAGCTAAAGGAGTTGAAGGAACAGTTGCAGGATTTGCTAGATAAAGGTTTTATTAGTCCTAGTGTTTCGCCATGGGGTGCGCCAGTGTTGTTTGTTAAGAAGAAAGATGGGTCGATGAGGATGTGCATTAATTACCGACAATTGAACAAGGTTACTATCAAGAACAAGTATTCATTGCCGAGGATTGCTGATTTGTTTGATTAGCTTCAGGGTGCCAAGGTATGTTCAACGATTGATTTGAGATCTGGATACCATCAATTGAGGATTAGGGCATCTGATGTCCCTAAGACAACCTTTCGCACTCGGTACGGGCTTTATGAGTTCTTAGTGATGTCATTCGGGTTGACGAATGCCTCAACTGCTTTTATGGATTTGATGAACCGAGTGTTCAGGCCTTATTTGGATTTGTTCATTGTCTTTATTGATGATATTCTGATTTACTCCCGCAGTCGGGAGGAGCACGAGTAGCACCTTCGAGTCATTCTCCAGACTCTGAAGGATAGTCAGTTGTATGCTATGTTTTCCAAGTGTGAGTTCTGGTTGAGCTCGGTTGCATTCTTGGGTCATGTTGTATCAGCCGAGGGTATTCAGGTAGATCCCAAGAAGATTTTAGCAGTTAAGGATTGGCCTAGACCCACATCAGCTACAGAGATTCTGAGCTTCTTGGGCTTAGCTGGTTACTATAGTCGGTTTGTGGAGGGCTTTTCATCTATTGCAACCCCGATGACCAGGTTGACTCAGAAGGGTGCCCAGTTCAGGTGGTCAAAAGAGTGTGAGGCGAGCTTTCAGAAGCTCAAGACAATCTTGACCACGGCACCGGTGTTGGTTTTGCCCTCAGGTTCAAGGCCATATACCGTATATTGTGATGCTTCTCGAATTGGACTTGGTGCATTGTTGATGCAGGATAGCAAGGCATATGCTTCACGTCAGTTGAAGGTCCATGAGAAGAAATACCCAGTTCATAATTTGGAGTTAGCAGCTATTGTTCACGCGCTGAAGATTTGGAGGCATTATTTATATGGCGTGCCTTCTGAGGTGTTCACGGACCGCAAGAGCTTGTAATATTTGTTTAAGTAGAAAGAGTTAAATTTAAGGTAGAGGAGATGGTTGGAGCTATTGAAAGATTATAACATCACCATCTTATATCATCCGGGGAAGGCCAATGTAGTGGTCGATGCTTTGAGTAGGAAGTCAGCCAGCATGGGTAGTCTTGCTTATATTCCGATCGGGGAGAGACCGCTTCCTTTAGATGTTCAGGCTTTGGCCAATCGGTTCATGAGATTGGATGTTTCTGAGAAAGGCAGCTTTCTAACTTATATTGTGGCCCATTCTTAATTATTTGATTGTATCCGGGATTGGTAGTATGATGGTCTTCATTTTTGTGCCCTTCGAGACACGGTGCGGCACGGTGGTACCTAGCAGGTTTTAGTTGGTGATGATGGAGTCTTGCGGATGCAGGCCGTATTTGTGTGCCCAATGTTGATGGACTTCGTAAGTTGATATTGCAGGAGGCCTACAGTTCCCGCTACTCCATTCATCTGGGCGCAACAAAGATGTATCAAGACTTGCGGAAACATTATTGGTGGCGGAGGATGAAGAAGGATATTGTGGCACATGTAGCTCGGTGCTTGAACTGTCAGCAAGTTAAGTACAAGCACCAGAGACCTGGTGGATTGATGCAGAAAATTGAGAATCCTGAGTAGAAATGGGAGCGTATCACCATGGACTTCGTAGTTGGACTCCCACGGACTCAGAGGAAGTTCGACGCGGTATGGGTCATTGTGGATAGGTTGACCAAGTCAGCGCATTTCATTCCGGTGGCAGTTTCCTATTCTTCGGAGAGATTAGCAGAGATTTACATCAGGGAGATTGTTCCCCTTCATGGTGTGCCCGTGTCCATTATTTCTGACCGAGGTACTCAGTTTACCTCGCATTTCTGGAGAGCAGTTCAGCGTGAGTTGGGCACACGGGTTGAGTTGAGCACACGGGTTGAGTTGATCACAACGTTTCATCCTCAGACAGACGGACAGTCTGAGCGTACTATTCAGATTTTAGAGGATATGCTGCGAGCATGTGTCATTGATTTTGGAGGTTCTTGGGACCAATTATTGCCTTTAGCTGAGTTTTCCTACAACAACAGCTATCAGTCGAGCATTCAGATAGATCCCTATGAGGCGTTATATGGTAGGCGGTGTCGGTCGCCGGTTGGGTGGTTTGAGCTGGGAGAGGCTCGGTTTTTGGGTACGGAGTTAGTGCAGGATGCCTTGGACAAGGTTAAGATCATTCAGGATAGACTTCGTACAGCTCAGTCCAGGCAGAAGAGTTATGCCGACCGCAGAGTTCGTGATTTGGCATTCATGGTCGGAGAGCGAGTACAGCTTCGGGTGTCGCCCATGAAGGGCGTGATGAGATTTGGGAAGAAGGGCAAGCTAAGCCCTAGATTTATTGGCTCGTTTGAGATTGTTGACAGAGTGGGAGAGGTGGCTTACAGACTTGCGTTGCCACCGATTTTATCAGTCGTGCATCCAGTGTTCCATGTATCTATGCTTCGGAAGTATCACGTCGATCCATCCCATGTGTTAGACTTCAGCAGTGTCTAGTTGGACAAATATTTGACCTACGAGGAGAGGCCGGTAGCCATATTAGACCGGCTGATTCGTGAGTTGAGATCGAAGAGTTATCCTTTGGTTCGTGTTCAGTGGAGAGGTCAGCCTGCCGAGGAAGCTACCTGGGAGTCCGAGTCCGATATGCGGAGCCGTTATCCCCATCTATTCCCCGATTCAGGTACTTTTCTATGTCCGTTCGAGGACGAGCGTTTGTTTTAAAGGTAGAGATTGTGATGACCCAAAAGGTCATCCCTTATTTTACATGTCGAAACGGTGTTGCGAGGCCTTGAAAACCTCCTTTTATTTCACCTCGATTTGCGTGCGCAGCCCGGGCGTATAGCCGGGAATCCTTTATGTGAAAAACTGAGAAAAATGCTAGATTTTGCCTTAAAATTTGATTTAAGTTGATTTCGGTCAACATTTTGGGTAAACGGAATCGGATCTGGATCTGTGATTTGACAGTCCCGGAGGATCTGTAGGAAAATACGGGACTTTAGCATATGCCCGAAATCGAATTCCGAGGTCCCAAGCCCGAGAAATGAATTTTTGAAAGAAATTATTTTCTGAAAATATAAAGGATTTTAGAAATTTGATTATATTTGGAATTTATGGTATCGGGCCCGTATTTTGGTTCCGGAGCCTGGTACAGGTTCAATATGATATTTGTATGTATGTAAAATTTGATAAGAAATGGAAGTCGTTTGACGTGATTCGGACCCGTAATTGTAAAAATTGATACTTTGGAAGTTTTGAAAATTTTCTTTGATATTAAGGCTAAATTCGTTGTTTAATATGTTATTTTGGAAATTTGATCGCACGAACAAGTCTGTAGGATGTTTTTGAGGTTGTGTACATGTTTGGTTTGGAGCCCCGAGGGCTCTGGTGAGTTTCGGATAGGCGTCGGGGTTATTTAAACTTAGAAAATCGGGTTTCTTTTGGCTGTTGCTGGTGTCCAGGGAATTTAGCCTATGCGAACGCATGGGTATCCATGCGAACGCAATGCACACGCGGGGAAGGGGGCTGGGTAACACTGTGCGAACGTATGGCACAGGGTGCGAACGCGGAGCATAGGAAAATTACTCTACTCGAACGCACCCATGTAGCCGCGAACACATAGAGTATTAGGGGGCTGGGTAATTAATAACATAGTGTGAACGCACCACTTGGGATGCGAACGCAGAGGGCAGTGGGAGGATACCCTATGCGAAGGCGGTTGCCTTTTCGCGAACGCATAAAGCAAAATTTTGCCCAGTTTTTTTAAAAACAGTAGCATTACGGGAAGCCTTCTAGTTTTCATAACTTCTTCACCTAAACTCAAACTTGGGCGATTTTTGAAGAGGGATTTCACTACAAAACCATAGATATGTATTCTTAAACTCGTTTTCTTCAAATTCCATTAACACCCATTAGATTTCTAGGCCTAAATCATGTTTTTAAGGGTAGAAAATTAGGGATTTGGGTAGAGTTAGGGATTTTTGAATAATTGGGATTTAGACCTCATTTTGGGGTCGAATTCCGGAACTAATTACATATTCGGGCTCGTGGGTCAATGGGTGAATGGGTGATCGGGTTTTGGTCCGAACCTCGTGTTTTGACCAAGCGGGCCCCGGATCGATTTTTGACTTTTTGGGAAGAATGCTAGAAAACCTACAATTAAGCATTGGAATTGAATTGTTTAGCGTTTATTGATGTTATTAAGCCAGTTATGTCTAGATACAGCCAAACCAGATGCTATTGCTTCAGATTTTCTGATTACAGGTATTGTCTCCGTCTATCACAGAGATGTATCTGTATTATTTGACCCTGGTTCTACATATTCATATGTATCCTCGTATTTCGCTCATTTCTTGTATGTGCCCCGTGAGTCTTTAGTTTCATCAGTTCATGTCTATACTCCGGTGGGCGATACTATTGTTGTGGGCCGCGTATATCGGTCATATATGGTGTCAATTGGGGGTCTAGAGACCTGAGTGGACCTTCTGTTAGGTATGGATAGGTTATCTCCATGTCATGCTGTTCTAGATTGTCACGCTAAGACTGTGACATTAACAATGCCTGGAGTTCTGAGGGTAGAGTTGTGATGACCCAAAAGGTCATCCCTTATTTTACATGTCGAAATGGTGTTGCGAGGCCTTGAAAACATCCTTTTATTTCACCTCGATTTGTGTGCGCAGCCCGGGCGTATAGCCGAGAAGCCTTTATGTGAAAAACTGAGAAAAATGCTAGATTTTACCTTAAAATTTAATTTAAGTTGACTTCGATCAATATTTTGGGTAAACGGACCCGGACCCGTGATTTGACAGTCCCGGAGGATCTGTAGGAAAATATGGGACTTGAGCATATGCCCGGAATCGAATTCCGAGGTCCCAAGCCCGAGAAATGAATTTTTGAAAGAAATTATTTTCTGAAAATATAAAGGATTTTAGAAATTTGATTATATTTGGAATTTATGGTATCGGGCCCGTATTTTGGTTCCGGAGCCCGGTACAGGTTCAATATGATATTTGTGATATGTCTGTAAAATTTGGTAAGAAACGGAAGTCGTTTGACGTGATTCCGACCCGTAATTGTAAAAATTGATACTTTGGAAGTTTTGAAATTTTCTTTGATTTTAAGGCTAAATTCGTTGTTTAAGATGTTATTTTGGCGATTTGATCACACAAAAAAGTCCGTAGGATGTTTTTGAGGTTGTGTACATGTTTGGTTTGGAGCCCCGAGGGCTCGTGTGAGTTTCGGATAGGCGTCGGGGTGATTAAAACTTAAAAAATCTGGTGTCTTTTGGCTGTTGCTGGTGTCCAGGGAATTTACCCTATGCGAACGCATGGGTATCCATGCGAATGCAATGCACACGTGGGGAAGGGGGATGGGTAACACTGTTGGAACGCATGGCACAGGGTGCGAACGCGGAGCATAGGAAAATTACTCTACGCGAACGCACCCAGGTAGCCGCGAACGCATAGAGTATTAGGGGGTTGGGGGCTGGGCAATTAATAACACAGTGGGAACACACCACTTGGGATGAGAACGCAGAGGGCAGTGGGAGGGTAGCCTATGCGAACTTGGTTGTCTATCGTGAACGCATAAGGCAAAATTTTGCCCAGTTTTTTCTAAAAACAGTAGCATTACGGGAAGCCTTCTAATTTTCATAAGTTCTTCAGCTAAACTCAAACTTGGGCGATTTTTGAAGAGGGATTTCACTACCAAACCATAGGTATTTATTCTTAAACTCGTTTTCTTCAAATTCCATTAACACCCATTAGATTTCTAGGCCTATATCATGTTCTTAAGGATAGAAAATTAGGGATTTGGGTAGAGTTAGGGATATTTAAATAATTGGGATTTAGACCTCATTTTGGGGTCGGATTCCAAAACTAATTACATATTCGGGCTCGTGGGTGAATAGGTGATCGGGTTTTGGTCTGAACCTCGTGTTTTGACCAAGCGGGCCCGGGGTCGATTTTTGACTCTTTGGGAAGAATGCTAGAAAACCTATAATTAAGCATTGGAATTGAATTGTTTAGCATTTATTGATGTTATTAAGTCAATTATGTCTAGATACAATTGATTTGGAGTCAAATTCAAAAGGGAAAGCGGTGATTGAGGCTTGATTTTGGTCGTGGAAGTCGAGGTAAGTTTTTGGCCTAACCTTAGCTTGAGGGAATAGGTGTTGAGTCTTATTTGCTATGTGTTAATACCATGTTCAACGTATAGGTGAGGTGACAAGTACCTATACGTTGGTGTCAAGCATGCCCGTGAGTCGGATATTATGAATTATGTGGTTTTCATTGATATTTCTGTGTTATAGCTTGAAGTTTACTTTGTGGTTGTTCATTTTGGTGAAAATTCTTGGTAATGAATATTGTTGAGTATTGGTTTCGGTTGAGAAATTTTATGTGAAGGTATGTACTTGAGTGAGATTGGTTATAGATGTGTCCCTTGCCGGGATGGTGATATTTCTACTGTTGATCCCTTGCCGGGATGTTATGATTTATTATTATGGTTCATATTGTTGATTTTTCCTTGCCGGACTTTAGTTATTGATATTGTTTGGGTAAGGAAGAGTGTAAAGCATGAAGTGTGATGCCGTGTATTGATTATTGTGAGGAAGAGTGTAAAGCACGAAGGGTGATGCCGTGTATTGATTATTGTGAGGAAGAGTGTAAAGCACGAAGGGTGATGTCGTGTATTGATTATTGTGAGGATGAGAGTGTAAAAGCACGAAGGGTGATGTCGTGCCGTTTCTATTAATTATTCTGAGGATGAGAGTAAAATCACGAAGGGTGATGCCGTGCACTTGCAATTATTATTTGGTGAGGATGAGAGTAGAAGCACAAAGGGTGATGTCGTACACTGTCTTGTCTGTGATGTTATTACCGGCTGTTCAAGTTGACATTGAATTGTTATCTTATTTCATTATTTCCTTTATTTGATATTTCTTTCCCAGCATGATCCCCTTTTCTTTGTACTTAGTTGTTTACTCTCGTTACTATTATGCCTCCGAATATTATCAATTGCACAGGTTGTTTTGGTTGTCGTGTCCTAGCCTTGTCACTACTTCGCCGAGGTTAGGCTCGACACTTACTCAGTACATGGGGTCGGTTGTAATGATGCTACACTCTGCACATCTTTGTTGTGCAGATCCCGGTACAGGACCCTACGGACATTAGATCGAGGAGGCTGCCTTCAGTCCACGTGGAGACACCGAGGTAGTCATGTTGGCGTCCGCAGGCCTTGGCGTCCCCTTCTATTTCTTTTGTATTATGTTCTAACTATTTCAGAAACAAATGTACTTATTTTATTCAAACCTTTTGTGTTTAGTATTCATAGACAGTCTGTGAGTTGTGACTCTAATATTCTGGGACTTGGTTTTTGTGAAATTTCGTAAAGAGATTGAATTGAGTTATATACATTGTTTCATTATACTTTTATTCATGTTAATGTTGTACTTCACCTATTTATGACTACTAATAAAGGAATAAAGTAAATTGAACATTCACGTTGGCTTGCCTAGAGGGTTCAACGTTAGGCGCCATCACGGTCTCGACGGTGGGAAATTCGGGTTGTGACAAGAGTGGAGTGGCTCTATAGACTATGTACCAAGTAGGGTAATTTCATATTTGAAGGCTCAACGTATGGTTGAGAAGGGTTGTCTCTCTTACTTGGCTTTTGTGAGAGTTGTTAGTGGAGAGACTCCTGCCATAGATTCTAGTCCGGTGGTACGTGAGTTTCCGGATGTGTTTATTGCAGACCTGTCGGGCATGCTGCTGACAGGGACATTGATTTTGGTATTGATTTGGTGCTGGGAACTCAACCCATTTCTATTGCACCGTATCGTATGGCACCGGCGGAGTTGAAGGAATTGAAAGAACATCTTCAGGAACTCCTTCATAAAGGGTTTATTCGTCCTAGTGTGTTACCTTGGGTTGCACCGATTCTATTTTTGAAGAAGAAGGATGGTTCCATGAGAATGTCCATTGATTACAGGCAGTTGAATAAGGTCACAGTAAAAAACAAGTATCCATTGCCTCATATTGATGATTTATTTGACCATCTTCAGGGAGCGAGGGTATTCTCTAAGATTGATTTGAGGTCCGGGTATCACCAGCTGAAGATTCGGGATTCAGATATTCTTAAGACAACTTTCAGGACCCATATGGCCATTATGAGTTCTTGGTAATGTCTTTTAGGCTAACCAATGCCCCAGCAGCGTTCATGCATTTGATGAACAGTGTGTTCCAACCATATTTGGACTCCTTCGTTATTGTGTTCATTGATGACATCCTGGTGTACTCTCGTAGCCAAGAGGAGCATGCTCCGCATTTAAGGATTGTATTACAAAGATTGAGGGATAGGATCTTTATGCAAAGTTCTCCAAGTGTGAGTTTTGGCTAAGTTCAGTAGCATTCTTGGGACACGTGGTGTCCAGTGAGGGTATTCAGGTGGATCCGAAGAATATAGAGGCGGTGCAGAGTTGGCCTAGACTATCCTCAGCCACGGAGATTAGGAGCTTTCTTGGTTTGGCGGGTTATTACCGTCGCTTTGTGGAGGGATTCTCATTTATTGCTTCGCCCTTGACCAAATTGACCCAGAAGGGTGCTCCATTCAGGTGGTCGGATGAGTGTGATGAGAGCTTTCAGAAGCTCAAGACTGCTATGACCACAGCTCCAATGCTAGTTCGGCCATCAACTTGAGGTTCTTATACCGTGTATTATGATGCCTCGAGGATAGGCATTGGTAAAAGTTGTGTTTTGATGCATGAGGGTAAGGTGATTGCATATGCCTCGCGCCAGTTGAAGACCCATGAGAAGAATTATTCAGTGCATGATCTTGAGTTAGAAACCATTGTTCACGCCTTAAATATTTGGCGTCATTATTTGTATGGGGTTCATTGTGAGATTTATACTGATCACCAGATTCTGCAGCACCTGTTTAAGCAGAAAGATCTTAATTTGCGTCAGCGGAGATGTTTGGAGCTTCTTAAAGACTATGATATCACTATTCTGTATCATCCGGGGAAGGCCAATGTGGTGGCCGATGCTTTAAGTCGTCGGGCGGAGAGTTTGGGGAGTTTAGCATATCTTCCAGCAACAGAGAGACCTTTGGCATTGGATATTCAGGCCTTAGCGGGCCAACTTGTGAGATTGGACATTTTGGAGCCTAGTCGGGTATTGGCTTGCGTGGTCTCCAGGTCTTATATCTATGACCGTATTAGGGAGCGTCAGTATGATGACCCCCACCTGCTCGTTCTTCAGGATAGGGTTCGGCGAGGTGATGCCAAGAATGTGACTATTAGTGATGATGGTGTGTATCGCGCCCCCTTTTTCTCGCGAAATCGGATTTCGACATTTTGGACAACTCCTTTTGAGAGAGTAAGGAAAAGGAATCAGTTAGAGTTGCTACCTAACGGATTAAAGTGAGTTAGGGCACCTATAGCAGATAACTCATGTTATACCGGTTTACATCACCAGAGATCGGGTAAGGGATTAAGTTACCTTGAGGGGAAGGTGTTAGGTACCCCTCGAGGTCCACAACGGTGGGTCCCGGCCGAACTTAAATTAAGCGAATTAGTCTAAAGAAAAGTAAAGAGAACTGATTAATAGGGATGGGGGTCCTTAGTTTTTTAGCCTATAGGATCACCCCGTGCAATACTTTGTAACTCCCTCAAGTCGGGGTGTTACTCATAGTATTTAGTGCACGGACTATCATTTCCTCCTACCTGATTACTATCTTTAAGTTATTACCTCAGCGCTCTAATTGATTCTAATTCATTTTCTATGCGTGCACTACCCGTCCCTTACCTATTCCCCTAGAGGTATTAGGACCTCTATTTGGGATAGTTCTAGACTAAGCCTAGGTTGCTCAAAAATGTAAAAGACTAGGAGACAAGCAGAAACAATTAGAACTTTCAAATAAAAGCAAATATGGGCTCATATTGACCTCCACACGTAAACAACAAATGCACGCAATAGATTGACAAGCGTTATTGAGCTTAAAGTCCTATAGGCAGGATTTCTATATGAGAAATAGGCGAGCAGTGATTTATATAGAAGCAATTTCATTAAGGAGAGTGTCAGGACCTATTATTTGCCTACTGATTTTATTCAGTATAAGATCTAGGCATTTCAAACAGTAATGAATCACAATTACGAATCAAGAATTGTTATTAGATCATATAGGCTTATTGTCTAAGTGATTGACAACGGTGGTTGTATTCAGAACCAATTAGTAGAATCCTATAGGCATGATTTCTACGAGCATGATGATTGTTATCCTACAAGCAGGATATTTACGTAGAAACTGATTTTAGCTTTATAAACATATTTCATAGCCTTGTATTTCCCTTTAATCCTATATGCATGCTTTCTAATTACTGAACTGACTTAAATCCTATAGGCATGATATCTAGGTTTGAAACTGATTTTACCCTATAGGCATGATATCTATCACTGGATTGATTTAACCCTATAGTCATGATATCTATTAAGCAGTACATGGGCAGAAATTGTACATATTGCCAGAAAACAATTGAATCAAATATTGGGGTCCTATAGGCATAATTTCTAACACATATTTATTGGACAAATTAATGCAACCTATAGGCAGGATTTCTAGTATGCAATTTTAACTCTATAGGCAGTATTTTTAATATGCAAATATAGAACTCAGAATCAACATCACCAACGAAAGTCCTATTGGTAGGATTTCTAAACACAACGTAGAACTTATATAGTTTTGACAAATTAACAACATAGATGAAACCCTATGTGCAGGATTTCTAAGCACAATGTAGAACTCATACATTTTTTACAAATGAGCATAATTAACAGCATAGCTGAAACCTTATAGGTAGGATTTCTACCCAGTTTTAACAAAAGGAAATAAGAAACCCTCTCCCCTCCCCCCTCCCCTAATTTTACTAAATACCCCAGAATCTATTTATTACAAAGTTATTACAGACCAGATAATAAATGAATTACATAACAGTAATAAGATACACTATAGGGAGCCTTAATTAGGCCCAAATAAACCTGGGGAACCAGGCCTTCAAACCAATTAACTTCGAGGATCATTTCATAGAGCCAATAATGGGTGATTCACCCATAACACATATAGAACGAGGTTTCTAGTGTGTCAAAGTTCCCAAGGGCCTCAGGGACTCAGGGCAATGCTCACACAAGAACCACATATTCAGAAATGATTCAACAGAGATTTGGGAACCAGTTCCCAGTGCGTCAGAGTTCACAGGAGTCTCATATGGACCCTGAGCGGTGCTCACACTGGGTGGTTGAGGATATAACCTAAGGGACTAAGAGTGGAAGTTTTTAAAAGAGTAACAACATATAAAAGAGGGAGAGACAGATTTTAAAAAAAAATTAAGAAAAACAAAGTTTAAGACACAAAACTTGTAGGCAGAATTGCACCAAGAAAAAAAGCAAGGTTCATGCTCAAACACACAGTTCAAATAAGTTGAAGTCTGGTTAAGCTAAATATTCGTGCTAGTATTTAGGACAACCTTGTTTAATCACATAAGCATTTAGGAAAAGTGTTAAGGCAATCAGTCAAATTATCACATGAATCCAGAAGGATGCAAAACATGTTAGAAAAAAAGTTTGCAGGGCACAAATACAAATATGCCAAGTTAGGATTAATTGACTAATTTCATGCTCGTAGTATCCTAAGAATGCAAAGTTTATAACAGGTGCATGATTAGCAAACAATATGCATGAGACAAGTTAAACATTAAGTTAGCTTTTAGGAGGATTCATATTATTCAAAGTATAACCAATTAATAGTGTCACTTATGGGTCGAGATGAAATCGTAGAATCATATAAAGGGGCAGAATCATACTCAGAATTTAAACATGTTGGTCGAGCAACACATATTATGAAATATGGAGAATAAAGTGCCAAGGGAGAATGTCTTACCAGTTAGGCAAGAAAGCAAGTAAATACACCACAATAGTTAAATCCATAATCACTTGACCTTGGCTTTCAGCCAGCCAAGACCAGAAACAAGCGAGCACAGAATCAGAGTAAAAAGCTAAGTTTTAGTGAGAGTATTGAGAGTTCAAGTCTGTTTAAAGGGGAAAGGGGAGAAGGGTTTAAATAGTGTTCAATTGGGCGAACAAATAAGAGAAGTAATCAAACACACCTAAACAAGGAAAGAAATTAATCACAGAATCAATTAAAGTCTAGTTTAAGGACAAATAATACAAAGTTCAGTCAATTAACAGGGCATAAAAGCATATAATCAGGCGAGTAACACTCAGAATAAGGAAAATAATTAACAGGCAGTTTCAAGGAAAATAAGGTAAAGAAATAATGGAAACATGGTAGATTGAATGGAAATAAGGAAAGTATCAGTCACATACGAGAAAGGAAGAGTATCAGAAGATCAGTAAAAGTCTCAACCCCTAATTTTTAGGTAAACCATCACAAAATCGGTCAGAAAATAAGGCAATGAATCACATACAATGAACATAGATAGGATATTGTTCAAGAGAAAACCAGAATCGAACCACATTTGGTTCAATTAAGATCTAGTAAACCAAAAAATCAATAGAAAAAAAAAAGGCAAAGAATCATATGTTTTAATAAAATGAACATAGACAGGGGGTTATTCAAAAAACATAGAATCGAACCAGATCTGGTTATTAAAGAAGATTTGAAACACTAATTTGGGTAAGTAAAAAAGATTTAAAGAAAATAGGCAGATTCATGCAGAATAACACTTAAAAGTAAGGTTTGAACCAATTTTGGTTCGAATCAAACTGAAAACCCTAACCTTGGGGTTAAGTAAGAATCCACAAGAGATACGAAAATATTCGTACTTACAAAAAAAGAACGATGAACATAGCCGTAAATAATAACAGGTTAAAGATTTGAACCAGCTTCGGTTCAATCTTTACAGAGTCTGCTTGCGATTTTAGGCAAGCCATTCGGTAACACCAAAATGGGTAGCCAGTAAGGAGGAGGGACCAAATAAGGTAAGGAATCATGGATTGATTCCATTTTGGGTCTAGAATCGGGGAGGTTTTGAGTGACGGCGCTAGGGTTTTGAAAGGAGAGGGGAAGTAAGATGAGAGAGTGTATAGTGACAGCGGGATGGGTGAAATGAATTAGGGTTAGGGGTTTGGGTAAGTTAAAAGGGGGGAAAGGGTTATGGGTCGTTGATCTCGAGAGATCAACGGCTGGGATTTAAAATTAGGCCGGGCGGGTTGTAATAAATGGGTATGGGATTAGGTTAATGGATCTAGGTTAATTAATCTTGGGTTGGGGTACTTGGGTAGTGTAGGTCCGAAATTGGGGTTTTAGGGGGCTATATTTTAAATACCCAATTTAACAAATAAATAATTTATAAAAAATAATTAATAAATAATAAAATATTACTTGTGCGTGAAAATAATTTAAAATAATTACTTAACATTATAAAAATACAAAGGGTCATTTTCTGTAGAAATAACGTAGTTATGCATATATATGGGCTATTATTGCAAAATATGCAATTTTAGCCTAAGGATGCAAATATAATTATGATAAATACATCAAAAATATTTAAAACTTAATATGGGTGTAAATAATGAAAATTAAATGATAAATCATCATAAAAATTATTTGAAATGCAAATAATAATCATTTATATAATATAAATGAAGAAATAATTGATTAAAACCTTTAAAAATTATGAAACAATATTTGATGATGCTCATGCACTATTTTAAAGGTATATATGTATATTTTAAAATTATATGAGGTAAAAATTAGGTATCAACAGTTTTCCCTCTTTACCCGGAAAGGATGAAAGAGTTGTCGGGTAAAGACATGATGACATTTGAAAGATATAGGCCGCACTCTGGTTTCTGAGCTGCCTACATATCCCTGGTTATACAGGAATCGGGTCATGTGTAGTTCTGGATCCAACGGTGGAGTAAGCCGATGGAGTTGTTGCAAGAACATGCAAGATGTTCCAAATAGGGTTAATTGGGGTTCGAAACGGTTATGGGTAATTGAGACTAGGTAACGGTTGATGAATAGTTATGTTTGAAATAATTTGAAGGATGTGGATGGAAACCGAAGCGGGATTGCTCCTGTTAGGATAACGGTTACTTAATGGACCACTTGCAAATTTATAAAAATACAACTGCAAGCACATATGTATAAATTATTGCGTAAATTTAGACATGATGCAAATTCTCTTTAGAACATGAAGACTGTCTTTGACAGTGAGGATGACGTCCTTAGACCTTGATGTCTCGGGCCATGAATTGTGCGGTAAGGGAGTCGCAGGCCATGAAAATGTGTTCTCAAGCCATGAAGATGGTACCTCCGAACCATGATGCCTTTGAATAATGATGTGCAAGATTGAGAGATCCTCGGGCCATGGCATGATGTCTTCCGACTATGAGGATGATGCCTTCAGACTATGACGCCTTTGAATAATGATGTGCAAGATTGAGAGATCCTCGGGACATGGCATGATGTCTTCCGACTATGAGGTGCAGAGACATGATACTAGAGGCAATCAAGACAAAGCTTAGTCTTGTGTGGAGTTTGGGGGCAGAGCTTAGCCCCGAGAGAATAGAGTAATGCAAGGTTTAGGGCAGAGCAATATCTGTGTTTAAGCAAAGAGAAATAATGCTTAGTCTCATGCAAGATTCGGGACAGTGCTTAGTCCCATGCTAGGAGAAGGCAATGCTTAGCCTTATGTAGATGCGGAGGTAGGGCTTAGCCTCATGCAAGAATTGGGACAGTGCTTAGTCACATGCTAAGAGAAGGCAATGCTTAACCTTATGCAGATGTGGAGGCAGGTCTTAGCCTCATGCGGGAATTGAGACAGAGCTTAGTCTCATGCAAAGAGAAGTATATGCTTAGCCTTATGCAAATGTGGAGGCAAGGCTTAGCCTCATGCGGGAATTGAGACAGAGCTTAGTCTCATGCAAAGAGAAGGCAATGCTTAGCCTTATGCAGATGTGGAGGCAGGGCTTAGCCTCATTCAAGGATTGAGACAGGGCTTAGTCTCATGCAAAGAGAAGGCAATGCTTAGCCTTATGCAAATAGGGAGGCAGGGCTTAGCCTCATGCGCGAATTGAGACAGAGCTTAGTCTCATGCAAATAGAAGGCAATGCTTAGCCTTATGCAGATGAGGAGTCAGGGATTAGTCTCATGCAAAAATTGAGACATGGCTTAGTCTCATGCAAAAATTGAGACAGGGCTTAGTCTCATGCAAAGAGAAGGCAGTGCTTAGCCTTATGCAAATAGGGAGGCAGGGCTTAGCCTCATTCAAGGATTGAGACAGGGCTTAGTCTCATGCAAAGAGAAGGCAGTGCTTAGCCTTATGCAAATAGGGAGGCATGTCTTAGCCTCATGCAAATGTAAGAGTAAGAGTGAAGTATTCTTAGCTGACAATGTGTTTTGTGTATAAACAGTCGTGTTGTTGCGATGATGCCTATGATGATGACCTTTTCCTGCATCCAAAGAAAGTTTGTGAGTTTTGTGGGGGAAGTTGGTTCGTGTCTTTGTCTACTTGATATGCTCCACTCCGCCCGAGGATCGTGTTCAAGTCGTCATGGGTAGCATTTGGCTAAAAAGTAAAGTTCCTTTTCAAAAGCATGCTTAGTTTTCAAAGACATAGTAATATGAAACTTAGAAATCAGTTAGATGAACCAGTAACTGTGACATTATTAGAGACATTGCGACTTCATTTGCCATAGAATTTTGTTTGCTGCTGTTGGCCGAACTTGCTTCGGAATTTTGTTTCCTCCTCGAAATTCTGCCCCAGATTCTGATTATGGGGGAAATGGAGATTTTATTGAATTGTGACTAAACCCACAGGGACGCCTATGTATCCCTTCTTAAACGGGAATCAGGTCGAGCGTAGTTCAATTCATCATATAAAGAAACAGAGATAGTTTACACGTAGTATATTTTGACTGCATCTGAATTAATAGGCTTTGGCCAAATTTCCCCGTCGATTTATGCAAGTATGAGTGCTCCTCTTGTCAATATTCTGTGAACCATGTAAGGACCTTGCCAGTTGGGTGATAATTTCCCTTTGGCTTTATCTTGATGTGGAAAGATGCGTTTCAGCACCAGCTGCCCCGGTGTGAACTGTCTTGGTTTGACCCTTTTGTTGAAAGCTCTGGACATTCTATTCTGATAAAGTTGACCATGACACACTGCATTCATCTTTTTTTCGTCTATGAGGGCTAATTGCTCATATCGACTTCTTATCCATTCTGTGTCATTGAGTTAAGCTTCTTGTATGATCCTCAGATAAGGGATTTCTACTTCGGCAGGAATGACAACTTCGGTACCATAAACCAGCAAACATGGAGTTGCCCTAGTCTATGTGCGGACTGTGGTACGGTATCCTAGTAAGGCAAATGGTAATTTTTCGTGCTATTGCTTGTGATTCTCCACCATTTTCCTTAGTATCTTCTTGATGTTCTTTGGCAGCCTCCACGGCTTCATTCATTTGAGGCATGTATGATGTGGAGTTTTTGTGCTTGATTTTGAAGTTTTCACACATGGTTTCATC
Organism: Nicotiana undulata; assembly: GCA_005239495.1. Taxonomy (NCBI): domain Eukaryota; kingdom Viridiplantae; phylum Streptophyta; class Magnoliopsida; order Solanales; family Solanaceae; genus Nicotiana; species Nicotiana undulata. Next base: position 56,936 of record ML285185.1, read on the forward strand.
AAATCACTTTTGAGATTGGCGGCATTGTAAGTGATGATGGACTCTGGAACCCCAAATCGACAAACAATACGATCCCTGACGACATCTGTGATGACTTTCTTGGTTACAACTTTGTAGGATGCGGCTTCAACCCATTTAGTGAAGTAATCGATGGCCACTAAAACGAACCTATTCCCGTTTGAATCAATGGGTTCGATTGGACCAATGACATCCATTCCCCAGGCAACAAAAGGCCAAGGTGCGCTTGTTGCATTGAGTTTGTTTAGCGACACCCTTATTATGTCTGCATGTATCTGGCATTGGTGACATTTTTGGACATATCGGATGCAATCTGTCTCCATAGTCATCCAAAAGTATCCAACCATGAGTATCTTCTTGGCTAAGACAAAACCGTTCATATATGGGCCGCAAGTCCCGGCATGTATCTCCTCGAGAAATTTGGAAGCCTCTTTGGCGTCAACAGACCTCAACAGTCCTAGATCAGGAGTTCTTCGGTACAGAATTCCTCCGCTTTGGAAGAAATGATTGGACAACCTCCGAAGTGTGCATTTCTGAGTATGGTTTGCATGCTCCGGGTATTCTCTTTTTGCCAAATATTCTTTGATGTCGTGGAACCATGGATTTCCATCCGTTTTTTCTCCAACATGAGCACAGTATGCCGGCTGATTATGGATTCTCACCAGAATGGGATCGATGAAATTCTTGTCTAGATGTTGTATCATTGAAGACAAGGTGGCCAATGCGTCTGCAAATTCATTCTGAATTCTGGGGACATGCCGGAATTCTATCTTCACGAACCTCTTCTTCATCTCTTGTACATGATGTAGATACGGTAGTATTTTGGTATTCTTGGTAGCCCACTCTCCTTGTACCTAATGTACCAGTAGGTCTGAGTCACCGATCACCAATAGTTCCTGAACTTTCATGTCAATCGCCAGGTTGAGCCCTAATATGCAGGCTTCATATTCCGCCATATTGTTGGTGCATGGGAATCTGAGTTTTGCAGACACCGGATAATGCTGACCGATTTTTGATACCAAGACGGCTCTGATACCGACTCCTAATTTCCAACTCCGTCGAAAAATATTCTCCAACCGTCGTAGGCTTCAGCAATGTCCTCTCCTACGAATGATACCTTTTCATCAATAAAACACGTTTTTAGGGGTTCGTATTCCCCTCCTACAGGATTTTCGGCAAGATGGTCTGCCAATGATTGTCCTTTGACCACCTTATGAGTTACATAGATGATGTCGAATTCACTCAGTAATATTTGCCACTTGGCCAGCTTCCTGGTAGGCATAGGCTTCTGAAAGATGTATTTCAAGGGATCCATCCTCGATATCATATATGTAGTATATGCATAGAAGTAGTGCCTTAGCTTCTTAGCTATCCAGGTTAGAGCGCAGCAAGTGCGTTCTAGCAGAGAGTACCGTGCTTCATATGGTGTGAACTTCTTACTCAAGTAGTAGTACCGGACGGGTAGTGCACGCATAGGAAATGAATTAGAATCAATTAGAGCGTTGAGGTAACAACTTAAAGATAGTAACCGGGTAGGAGGATATTCCATGCGCTAAATACTATGAGTAACACCCCGACTCGAGGGAGTTACAAAGTATTGCACGGGGTGATCCTATAGGCTAAAAAACTTAGGACCCCCCCCCCCCTTATACTCTTGTTAAAATAAATGGAATATAGTACT